>WWET01000986.1:273957-292186 GCA_011038615.1 Limnodynastes dumerilii
TATTAAAAACAGACTTGGAAATCATATATATATTTTATGAGAAATTACTAGGGCAATGGTTCTCAAACTATTTTGGGACTGTGCCCTATATACACTATATAGAATGCAAATGAATCTGAATTGAGCGCAGTTTTGCTGTTCCGTACGCTAGACTATCCATCCAATGGAGCGTTCCATTACATCCCCATGCCTAATCCCTGCAAGGGGATAGGAATGCAGAATGCACACTCACTTGTATCTAGTTTGGTTGTGAGTGCGGTTATTCCTTGGACAATCCCACCTGCTTCCTGTCTGGCAGTGTGTGTAGTCTGTCGACAGAGTGGTCGTTCCCTACTCACACACTATCGTGTATACTCTGCGCCTGGTTAGCCATGACCGTGTTACATATTGGGCTAAATACAAATAATATATGATTTGTACAGCACAGATATATGAAAGGGAAAGTCACTAGTTAACCCTCACCTGACCACACCCACCACACAACTTTTGGTCATCCAAAGCATGGACTATAGTACTTTATAACACTTTGTTTACGATGCATCATCTCCCTGTTACTGAATACACTAGACACAGTAATAAAAAAAGCATCATGTATCATCTTTGTTAGAAAAAAAAACTTTTAAGATATTAACTGATAATAAATTATATGTTCTTACCAATATATAACAGCAAAACACCTACTTTGAATAACTTAATTGTCAAGACTGTAGTAGGATTTTCTTTTCATGAAAATAGAGAAACGTAAAATAAAAAGATAATGTGTTTTCAAAATATGCAATGATCCTAAATATAAGTTTCTCTTAGAAATAGTTGAACATTACAGTCATTAACATGCATTATAACTATGGTGAACAAAGAATAAAAAGCACATAATTATATGCTTCGCAAACTTCTTTTTTACATTTAGCAACCAAGGTCAGTTACTATTTTTGGACAAATTATTTATTAATGTATGAAGAATGAAAAAAAAAACCTTTCAAAAATCGGGAACATGCTTATCATAGAACTGGTAATTATGACAGGGAAGTTGGGACCAATCCCGAATTATAGAATAAGGAGAAAAACAACTGGAAATATACAACACGGCAAAACCATTAAGAACTGCAAGGAGGGGGAAGGGGCATATTTGAATATTATAAAAAAAGTTTCCTATTCCATTCAACACATAATTTGGAATCAGCATGGAGTGCAGAAAGGGTCTACTTCTTCCCCAATTGTTGGCATTGTGAACCAAACCAATGTCTGACATGTCTGACTGCTCCTTTCACTAGGGGTCTAATACAAAATTGTAAATGTAAACACACTGGAGTTTTTTTTTAAGAGACTCTCATGCTTATCAACAATATCACGTCTTTGGCATTTATGAGTATATATATTGTCTTGACCTTAGCATTGGTCTCTCTTCCTCCACCTGTAGTTAGTTAACTTCAACATTTTTTTACAACCTAGTCAACAAGAAGCTTACTTTGATTTCCTTGTAACCCTGTCACCAAGGCGCAGCAGATAAGACCCAGGCTCCTGCAGATACTCTTCCCCACTGACACCAATGAGCAATGTGGATGATTCTCACTGTCCCCAGCAAGATTGGTTCTATGCATGAGGTCCTGCTAGGTAGTAAGGGCATCCAGCTCTATAGTTAGATACAGGCAGCAGGTTGGAGGGCACTAGGCATTGTGGATAGGAGGGTGTTAGGCCCTGGCTGTTAGAAGTAGTGTTAGGCCACACTGGAGAATGGGCACTAGGCCCTGTATTGGTTAATAGTGGGTGCAATGCAGTATTAGGGCTTGAGGGCTCTAGGCCCTGAACACGTGAGAAACAGGAGGCCACATGTGGCAGGGGACAGGGACCGGAACCCAGAAGATGGTAAATGGTCTCTTTCAGGTGTGTTGATGAGAGAAGAAATTGTCTGGCAAACAAACCAGAGAAGTAGTGAGTACCCCTGTCTGTGCATGTGTTTGTATCCCCTTCTCCCACAGGTGCAACCATAAGGTTACACTCCATTTTCCAATACCTCTGGGAGGTTGCCATCCCCTGATGGTTGGGAAGTTTAGACTGTGGACTTTTAACAAGTGTTTGCCCCTGGATGCCACTAATGATGGATATATGAGCACTGGCACCCACAGATATTAAAAGAACAAGTGTTAACAACCCTAAAAACAAAAAAGGCATAGAAAAGATACCCAGAGTGAAAGATTAAAATCACTTTGGGGAAAATAGGCAAAGTGGAAATTCTTGGAGTGTATAGACAAATAAGAACAAAAATAAGAGTCAGATTAACCAAACTGCGGGTTTAGAAAAGTGAAGATGTTGCCCATAGCAAACAATCAGATTCTTGCTGACATTCTGTACTATGAAAGAGAGAGAAAGAGAGAAAGAGAAAGAGAGAGAGATCTCTCTAGTATCCCAACAAGCAATACCCAATACCTATTATAGCAAAACCCCTTACCACGGTGCACATTATAGCTTTACCACACACAACTGCCACACATTACAGCAATAACATGTGACTACAATACTCCCAGAATACTTATTATAGCAATAACTTCATAGTTCATCCAAACACATCACTGCAATATTAACTCCACTTACAGACAGTTTCACCACATATTTTAGAAATTACTCCTGCAGATAGTCTCCTTATACTTAATACACTATTCCCGACTGGACAGTAAGCTCCACCCACCACAATTACTTTATTTTTAAACATTTTTATTAAAGTATGGAGAAAAAAAACAATGTTACAGCATTGATGTACATAGCCTGACAAGTATTGTTTTAACATGAAAATACAATCTCTGGAAAGGATGTTTATGAAGCCCTCCCATTTTTGGAATAATTTAGCAACCCTAGACTCTTTCTGAAGGGCAGATTCTATCCAAACCATGTTGAACAGGTAAAATAACTTTTTCCTAAATAATATCATAGAAGAGGGAGCAAATAGTAACCATAGGCCGTATTCACAGATCCGTTTTCACATGGAGTTGCATGTATATTCACAGATCCGTTTTCACATGGAGTTGCATGTATATTTTTAGGATCGGAGGAACTGTGCATACGTAGTAACTTTATTTACGCTATTTATGTTGAATTTACGCACGGAAGTCCATTAGGCACGTACTTGGAAATTGCACTTGGGGACATATATGCGGAGCGGCGTGGTTAAAATCTGAACGTGCAAAGTTACATGTGACAGGGTGGGGGGGATGCATTTAAATGGGCATTTGAGGACGCGGTTAGATAGATACGCACGTACGTATCTTGAAGTACGCCCGTATCTACACACATGCCCTATGGCACTCGCAAGTCAACGAAAACCCGTCAGTGTGAGGGGAGTACCATTAAGAGAAGCTTTTTATATCCCGGTGGGAACCTTAAATGTTGAAGGAAAATAACCAATACTGCCCATGGTGCTGTCAGTGGAAAAGGGGTTATCAAAAAGTAATTGGTAAACCTCCACATTCTCAACCAACACTGCTTAATTTCCGTATAATCCCATAAGAAGTAATTAAATCTACCTCTGGAGGACCACACTTTAAACATCTATGGTTTTGTGTGATTCCAATTTGTGTGATTCCAATTTGATATGCTCTCCATGGAGATACATATGCTCTGTGCATTATATTAAGGAACATTTCCCTGTATGACATGGCTGGGATAAATCGTGAGGCTTCAGAGTGTACTTTCAGTATATCTGGGATTGTGACACTAGAGAAACAATTTAACCAGCATGAAATTCCTGATGGAATCTTATCATGTTCCAAAAGAGGTCTTAATAAATTGTAATGTGTTGAGATGGCCCTAGGGTTCGGAGAGGGTATGGTTAGTATGGTGTCTAAAGGATTCCAATCTACATTTGTGAACATACAAATTACTTAACAGGTGTAATGTTGGACCTGGAGAAAGGCCATTATATCAGGTCATATTACATAAAAATTTAGCTATGGCCTGTACAAACACTAGAGGTCTCTTCAAATCCCTGGATACTAAATTTCCAACTCTTCGGACTCCCTCTTGTTCCCAATTTGCAAAAGGGGTGAGCAGCTATGCCATCTTGAAAATTGGGGTTCCCTATAAGGGGGAGATGGAGCGATAAATAGGGGTTCAGGTGGAATTTGTGCCTTAGTTTGAGCGAAACCCACCGTACAGACATCAGTAAAGGATTTTCTTTCACGGGATCACGGGATTCACGTTTTCCGGGATCTCAGCATTATGTAGGTGAAGTTGATTTAAGTTGATTTGGGGAATAAATTGTTGGTCTAACAGAGTATTAGGGTAAATTTATGTGTGCATAATCCAGTCATGTAAATGCCACAGCTGGGTCGCTTGAATGTATATCTGTATATTTGGAACATTAAGGCCTCTCTGTGCCCCAATTGGTTGTAGCTTTACTAAGCTAATTCTAGATTCTTTTTTTCCCAAATGAATATACAAAATATTGCATGTATACGTCTCATGTCCTTTTGACTTAGAAGTAGGGGAAGGGCTTGGAGTAGATACAACAATTTTGGGAAAATTATCATCTTTAGCAGGTTGATGCGGCCCCCATATGTTAGCTTCAGGTGGGCCCACCCTTTAATGACTGATTCAATATGGGTAATTGTTATTGTGAGTTGGAGATGGTATAGATTTTGGATATTTTTTGGGGATGACCACTCCCAGTTGTGGAATTGATTGCCTTGTCCAAAATAAAGTTCACTACAAATCTTGAGACAGGGCCAAATGTCTCCAATTTAGGGCTGGATCCAGGCTTAAGAAAGAGCTTGAAATTAAGATAGTAATGTTGGGTCTGATTCAGACCTACGGGCACCTTACAGCCGCTCAAGGTCTGTACGGCCATCATCATAGCGGGGAGTGCACTTACGTGTCCAGATTCCTACCCTAACGATTACGGCCTTATGGCTGCATTGCTGATCATAACAGGGCTTCCTCCACCCCGTTCCCTAATTTGCATGCCTATCTCCACCTTGGTGGCGGAGATACGGCATGTGTAAAGGGGGGAAAGCCCCCTTTTCATAACAGCCTGCGGTCTTAACTATAGGTATGGCTGTCGGCCCTAACGCCGCCATATGAAGGTTGCTTGCACACAACCTTCAAAACAGCGAAACTACCTGTGCGGCCGTAGCTCTGGATACAGCCTGTTACTCCTGGGCTAAACCATGCTAATTTCAGGGGAGTCATATTTCATCTGTTGCAATCAGCATTAGAGATGAGAGGTGATGTTTCCTATCCCAAATCTAAATAACAGTGTAAATGTAAAGTATCTGTGTGCATTATTTAATTCAAAGATATATCCCTGCATGCCAAAAATACAATCAACTTCACTACCCCTGAAATCAACATGTTTTTGCCCAGGTGTAACCTTTCTCTCTTAATTACAAGCTCCTTCTTAAGTCTGGATCCAGGCCTTAGTTAGGAGTGGTCGCAATGTGTGTTCTGGGTTTGAGAGATACAATAAAATATAATCAGCTCATGCCGATATCTTTAGCTCTCTCCCCCCCACCCTAATGCCTCTGAGCGTTTCCCATTGTTGTAAGGTCTGTAGCATCGGATCTAATATTAGATTAAATAGGAGTGGGGACAGTGGGCACCCCTGGCGGGTTCCACATGCCATGATAATGTTTGAACTTTTAAGTCCATTTACTATTAGAGAAGTCTTGGGGGAAGTATATATATATTGCATGTATAACCATAAACCGAAACAAATGCTTTTTGAGCACCTAACCTGAAAATCATATTAGGGGAGTGATTTATATTCGATATCACCACTACTGCTATTGCTGAATGTATACCTCGCACCGTGGCGACCTGCCACAAACTCCATTTGTTGTTCTGACAAAATATTAGGCAGAAAAGATTAGAGTCTTGTAGCCATGATTTTTGCAAGAAGTTTGCAGTCTATGTTCAGTAGCGTTATTGGCCGATAAGAAGATGCTTATGGCTTGTCTTTACCTGGTTTTGGGAAGAGTATCGTATGTGCCTCCATAAATGAGGGATAGTGGGGTTGCTCTCTTGGTATTGTCTTAAATAATTCTAACAATAAAGGAGTAATCTCTGATTCTAGCATTTTATAATATTCAGCTGTGAAGCCGTCTGGACCCGGATATTTAATTAAGGGCATTGTAAGGGCACTGAACAGTACCTAAGGGACCTTCCGTGGACTGGAGTGATTGCCACTAAGCGCCAACTGGAACCAGGAGAGAAGGGGCACGGAGAGAGGTAGACGAGTCTACCGGGGCGCAGAGTCTAACTAGGGCCTGGTGTTCACTAGAGCCCCTGATGGTGGGGATAGTCTGGGCTGCAGGACACCTAGCAGGTCACGGCCTCTGGCGGCAATGCCCGAGAGGGGAAGGAGGAATACAGAGGCGGAAATGGATAGCGGAGGAGCAGAAAGGAGTAGTAAGCAGGAAGAGACAACATCAGAAGGGACTGACGTGTAACGCACAAACATGGAACACTGAACGCAGACAAAGGACGGGGGGGGGAAAGGACGAACAAGACAAACAAGAACGCACTAGGGAACGCACTCACACACTCAAACAGCGGGAACCCCAGGGGAAAACAAGTACAAGCACGCAGGGAAGAGAGGGTTAAAACACAATGGATAATACACCAAAGAGAGAGAGAGAGAGAGAGAAAAGGGACAGAAGAACAAACTGGACAACGGCGAGATACAAGGCAGGAATGGATTGGGGCACTCAGGAACGCAAAGGGCACAAGGAGGCAAAGGGAGAACGAGAGAGATAGAGAGAGCAAGGGGTAGCACAAGGCAGAGTGCAGGAACAAGGGAACGCTGGCTATTTACAGGAGGGCTTTCCAATCAGAACTAGAGGATTGGACCAGCCCTCTGCAATGATAGGCGGCTCTCCTGGCAGGGCAATCAGCTGGGAAGCGGAACAGCTGAGCAGCGGGCGCGAAGGGAGGAAGCGTCCTGGCTGCCTATCAGACAGGACACTGCTGCCAATGAGAGCGTGGATCCCAGTTGCTAGGAGAGTGCTGGGATCACACACTGTGAGGCGCCGTGAGAGCGCGGCGACTCGTAACATGCATGTTACGGATTGCGGTTTTTAGCTCCTTTAAAGTGATGTTATCCTCTAGTGTTGCTTTTTGTGTTGGCGTTACTGGAGGTAAGGAGGCCTCTCTAAGAAGCTCTGCTATAGTCTCCGGGTCAGTAGGCCCCTGTGAATGCAGTTCAGAGTTGTATTTGTGAAATACTTCCACAATTTCCCTCATGTGTGTCTTGATGGAATTAGATTCTGGGTCTTTTAAAGAAGTTACACACCCCTTTTTTCTATTCCCCCTTGGCAAATTTGCCAGTAATTTACCGGCCTTATTTTCCCATCTAAAATACTTGTTTCTAGTAAAATCAATTTGTCTTGTCGCTTGGACTGTTAAGAAACTTTCCAGCGCCTCTCTTGCCTCTTTATATTCTGCCAAATTTTCATCAATGGGGTTAGTAAGGTAAATCTGGTAAAGCTGACGTGGTGTTTTCTGCAGCGCTGCTTGCCAATCTCTGGTTATACGGTTGCGTTTAGCCATAAAACTCATGATGTGGCCCCTCATGACGGCCTTAGAGGCTTCCCAGAATAAAATGGGCCTATACCAATAATCAATGTTATCGTCATGGTAGTTGTCCCACTGACATTTAAGGAATTGAAGAAATGAGTCTGATTTGTAGAGATAACCTGGAAATCTCCAGAACGTCATTTTATCTCCTATATATGGCAGACGTAGGGATATCAGGCCGTATTCAGAGACCACACCAGCATATAACAATAGGGAGCCACCCCCTGTTCCATTTATCAGGTTCCCTGTCAAGTCCACATGTGCTTTGGACCATTTAAACTCTTAAATTGATTCCCCCGATAGCCCCTTTATTGCTTTCCTGCTGTTCTCCTAAATAGACTAATTCCCTCATTGACTCCTATGTCTTTTTTCACAACCTGTCCTCTATTTGCTTGTCTGCCTGTGCTTATCATCACACCTGACTTTCTCACCTATGTCTGATTCATTGCACCTCTATGAGTCCCTTTCCAGTCCCTTACCTGCATGCTTCAATGCTGGGACTCACACACAGAAAGGGAGCACAGAGCGTGGGGATGACATCACCTGCCGCCGCTTCTGCACTTGTACTATCTGCCCCTGCTTGCTCCTCTGCCTGTCACTTCCTCTGCTCTCAAATACTTCTGCCTGTTAGAAATGCCTGCTTGTTGTCATGCAGGCTGATCTGTAGCGCTGGATCTCTGTTCCTCTCAATGACAGTGTGACTGTACTTTTCAGTTACACTGTCATTGGGCCTGATCCAGACCTATGATGTAGCGCTGAGTGTACTAACGCTCAGCATTACATCGTGGGACTCCCCCTGCCCTATCGTATTTACACTCACTTACACTGGCTAAAGGCTACCCTAACTTTAGCTGACGTAAGGGAGCGTAAATACGCTGGGACGGCGGTGTCAGTACGATAACGCCGCCCTCCCATCCTCATTACCCTTCCTCCCCCCACCTCCCTGCACTAACCTCAGCATAGTAACGCTGGGGGACGCCCCCTCCAGCGTTACTACGCTGGTGCTATGGACAACATCTGCCCAGCGCATGCGTAGATTGGCTTTTCAGCCGATCTTATGCCTACGCCTGCCATAGTTACTATGGCGGGCGTAACTCTGGATCAGCCCCATTGAGAGGAACTGAGATCCAGTGCTACAGATCTGCAAGCATGACCACGCAGGCATTTCTCATCTCATGTGGGCTGCCCGGCACCCCCTAGGAGCCTTGTCACCCTAGGTGGCCTGCATACTCTGCCTATGTCTAGGGCAGGCCCTGCCTGACATAAAGGTAAGAGTTTTTCCATTGTGATGCAAGAGACGCCAGGGGTCTGTCACACCATGAACTGCTTTAACATTTAAGAGAGGTGATGGCCTCTGCCTCCCGACCCTGATTGGTGTCAGGTGTTTATCCTTAGTGGGATCATCAACACAATTAAAATCTCCCCCGATGATGAGATGGTATGTATCTTATTGTAGAAGTATGTATCTCGTTGTAGAGAGAGCATCAAGGAACTCCCGCTGTAGTGTGTTTGGGCCAAATAGGTTTACTATTGTGTATTGCATGTCATTAATCCTGAGATCCATTATGATGAATCTTTCCTCAGGGTCTATCACCTTGTCCAATATGGTATATGTTAGTGATTTACAGATTATTACCGCAACCCCCCCTTGCTTATGAATAATATATTTCTGTTATGCAATCCCCTATCCATCTAGCTCTAAGTGTAGCCTATTCCCTTGTCCTCCAATGGGTCTCTTGTAAAAGTGCAATATCTATTTTAGATCTATGCAAGTGTTGTGCTATCTTTTTGGGGTATTAAATCCACCCACGTTCCATGAGACGATTTGTAGAGGTGGTTGTAGGGGAGCATTAAGTGTCCCTTTTAAGGTACGAAGGTGCGGAGACAGCAAGGCTGACTCACTCCCCCCCCACCCCCCCAGCATCCTGGTTTGCAGCTTAATTGGCCTAACCATTGGGTAACAGGAAAAGAGGACTCATAAGTGGATTCAAATCATGTAATAAGATTTCTTGCCTGTTGGTGTGCTCCGGAAGAATTACTGGGGCAGACCACGATCAACATAGTGTCAAACAATATAATCTTAAAAGCTTAAACTTTCCCGTCATGGGAAATAAAATGTAATACATTTCTACATGCTTGGGGCCTCAAGGCTCCCAATGTGAAGTTGAGTAATACTGTAATGATAATACAAATTTTATTATCTTGTTATATAACTGAGTCAATAATCCATTGACTATGATCAGTAATATTGTTTAAGTCTGAGATGGTGATCTAGGAGAATTGGTTGGGGAAGGCATCGGGGAGAGTAGCATTTGAAGATGACGCCTTGCCACCATTGGGTTATCGAATACCATTGCTTTATCATGCTCAGTTATTCGCAGCTTGGCTGGGTACATTAAGGTAAATCGTATATTGTGTTCAGCCAGATGTTTGTAAATGACAGTGAACTCCCTGCATTTCTGGGAGAGTGCCACTGAGTAGTCCTGGAAAATTAGGATTCTATTACCCTCTATTATCATCTGGGCGTGTCTGTGGTATGCTGCTAAGATATGTTCCTTTGCCCTGGGTCACTCCCAAGACTATGGGGCTGATCTAGAGCTATGCCCGCCGTAGTAACTATGGCGGGCGTAAGTGTAAGATCGACTGCGCATCTGCCCGGCGCAACTACGGCAACAGGCGTCCATAGCACCAGTGTAGTAATGCTAGAGGGGTCGTCCCCCGAGTGTTACTATGCTCTAGTAGTGTAGGGAGGCGGGGGAGGGAGCATAATGAGGTTGGGAGGGCGGCGTTATCGTACTAATGCTGCCATCCCAGCTTAGTTACCCTCGCTTAGGCCGGCTGAAGTTAGGGTAACCTTCAGCTGGCGTAAGTGAGGGTAACTATGCTGGGGGCAGGGGGAGTGTCAGGGGGAGTATCACAATGTAATGCTGAGCGTTAGTACGCTCAGCGCTACATTGTAGGTCTGGATCAGGCCCTATGTGCTTGTTCGATTTGGGGAGACGGCACAGAGCCTGCAATGACTAAGGCGCTTGGGAGATTGCGTGTCAAGACGCCTCAATTTTTGCAATTGAGGCGTCTAATGCCTGAAAGGCTTCAAAGCGTTTATCAAATATCGATAACAGCAAAGCAGATAGTTCCTTATCCATCTCCTGCATAGAGGGGCTACTAGAGTGGTTGAGGGTTGACTGAGTCCCCCCCCTGTTCCTGTCTATGATGATAGGCAGGGCAAATGAGGAGGTGGGGGGGTGAGTCAGGAGTTTGGGTAGGGCCGCACGCATGTGCAGTACATACAAAACACTGCTTTTACATCACTGGCTAGCGTAAATATGCTAGCAAACGTAGCTCAGAATCTACCCCGATACTGTCAACAGTAGGTTACAAGGCTGGGGGACTATGGGGGTGGCAAGTGGGAATTTTATGTGTTGATTCTCACCCTTCCAGCCAATAGTCCTTCTCAATGTGGCCACTTTAGCTTTGGGGATGGTCTTGTGTCCTCAAGGATCTAATGACGCAAAACCTATTGCCATCCTCTGCACCTCCAAGTCCTGTGTCCCTCTGTTTGGCTGTTGGGGGCTCTTTGGTCCTGGCTTATTGTGATTGCCACCAGCTTCCCCGTGTGATCCACTGTACACTCTGTATGGAATGGAGGAAACGTCTGACATGTGCTGTCGGGCATCTCAGCTCTGAGGTTGATTCTGGGGCTAGACAATGGCTCCCACCTTTCGTGCGCACCCTTGGAGAGCTCAGCACAGCTTCAGCCGGCAGTTGTGAGGGGATTCCATCTGATGGTCTGCTCGGTCATTACCAGCCTCCCCTCTCTCCAAGTAAGCCATGATCCTGTCTGCACAGAGTATAGATGGCATCTACCATGTGCTCTGTATGGCCTCTCAACACCGAGGTGGACTCTGGGGTCAGACGATGGCTCCCAGTGGCAGTTCTAGGAGGAGACAAGGCTCTCCAGTGATGTCCACATTTGCTCTGCTTGTGGGGCATACCGAGCAGTTTTAGTGGGAGATGCCTATAGATTTTGTCAGCTCCGCCAGGAGCCCTGTTAAAATGCGGCCATCATCATGCGCTGCCCACCGGAGAAACCACCCCCATTGTTTAATGGTGTCACTTGATGCTGTCTAGCCCAGAAGTGCCTATCAGTTTACAAGTGTTGTTCTCTTATCATAACAGTGATGTTTTCTCCTACCTGAAATGTAAATATACTTAAACTGCACTCTCTCAATATAATATATGAAGCCTCCATACAGGTGTGGGTTTGCGGCAAGAACAGCCATTTTCTGAAGGGACATTCTATACCAGCCAATTTCAAATTGCTCTGGTATCAATTGTTTTGGTTCCACCAAGGACAAGCAATTGAAGATCCCGAAGACAAATCTGCAGCGGTGAGAACTGAGTATTTATCTTATTCAAACCTTTATCCTAATTCTTACCCTAACCCTCCCCTTCCCCACACCCTGACCCTAAGACCCCCTTCTCCGCAGCCTGACCCTAAGACTCCCTTCCACACAGCCTAACACTAAGACTAACTTCCCCGCAGCCTATCCCTAAGACTCCCTTCCACACAGCCTAACACTAAGACTAACTTCCCTGCAGCCTATCCCTAAGACTCCCTTCCATGCAGCCTGAGCCTAAGACTCCCTTCACCACAACCTAATCCTAAGACTCCCTTCCCCGCAGCCTGACCGTAAGACTCCCTTCCCCGCAGCCTAACCATAAGTCTCTTCTTCCCGCAGCCTAACCCTTAAACTCCCCGCAGCCTAACCCTAAGACTCCCCATAGACTCACTATTGACTCTCCTATATACTCACCTGTCTGTGATGGGTCTGCTGTGATGTGATGGGTCTGCAGCGGTGTGATGAATCTGCGGCGGCGGTTTCCGAATTAATAAATGGGTAAGTATGCCAAAAATAAACTCGGCATACTTACACATCAATTAATAAAATCTTCTAATTAGCACTACTTTCGAAATAGAGACAGTTTAAAATTAGCTTTCAGCTGTCGAAAACAGAATTTTCTTTACGCAGACTGCACCCCCTTATGCTCTCCCCAATCTCCCTACATAATATATTACATCCCTCAGTCACACCAGTCTCTCCACATTGCATATTATACCCACATTCACACCATTCTCCCAACATATTACATTACCCCCTGTAGTCACATCATTCTCCCGATATGATATTTGCCCTCATTCACATCCCCCTCTCTGCATTATGTATTGTACCCACCAGTCACACCACTTTTCCTATATAATATATTATCACAAAGGCTTGATAAATCCTGTTGCCCAGGTTGGCAAGGAACGACCACCCTGCTGCCTTGTTCTACCCTACCTGCTGAAACTGCTGGGACAATATGAATTCTTGACAGCTGTGACACTTACAAATTACTGGTTAAAATAGTTCATTAAGCAATTTTGGACAATTAAAATGTAATCTGTTTTTAGGAAATCAATATTTAGAGATTATTGATATGGACATATTGGACCTTATTCACACTTAAGAAGCTCCTTAAAATAAGAACTTAAAGTCACTTCTGGGCTAAACCATGTTGATTGCAGGGGGTGTCATAGTTCATCTGTTGCAAACAGTACTAGTGTTGAGAGGTGATATTTCCCAGCCCAAGTCTAAATAACAGTGTAATAGTAAAGCTGGTCAGTATCTGTTTTCAGTAAGCAATTCAAAGATGTATTCCTGCATGCAAATAATACAATTTACTTGACTTCCCCTGAAAACAACATGGTTTTTCCCAGGAGTGACTTTAAGTTCTTATTTTAAGAACTTTATTAAGTCTAAATCAGGTCCAATAGAGATCTTTTTCTATACCCTTCCCTTTTGTTTTGTTTGTATATCACCATACATAAGTATTGCTGAATTAGGATACCCAAGGGTTTCCTACACCACAGCTCTCACCTTTTCTCAGAATGTGGACCACATTACTAACAAATTCATTTCAATACATGAGACACATACTCTCATTTCATGTTATCTACAGCCCTCCTTCTTACCTGATGGGCAGTTGGTGCATATTATGCACCACAATCGCGGCTTTCGGCAGTGAGCTCCTGGTGGTGACGTCAGCTGGGGGGCTCACTGCTTTTATTGGTGGAAGTGGTCAGGTGTTCTGGCTGCAGCCTAACCCTAAGACTCCCCATAGACTACTACTCCCTATTGACTCCCCTATATACTCACCTGTCTGCGGGGGTCTGCGGTGGTGCGATTGGTCTGCGGCTGCAGTTTCAGAATTAATAAATGGGTAAGTATACCAATAAATAAACTCGACATACTTACACATACATTAATAAAATCTAATCTAATCTAATTAGCACTATTTTCAAATATCATATATGCAAGGTGGGCGGTGGAAGGGATTTAAGGAGGTTAAACATGTAATCCAGATTTCCTCATGGAAGGTCCTTCTCTAGTAACTATATTCAAGCTAGGGGAGTGACATCTACTTGCTGTAAAGGAGTTAGGATCCAGCACAGTATGTTAGGATCTGGCTTCCTATGAACAAACAGCATCCCTCCACTTGGCCTTCCTGTGAGTTAATGATTGTTCATCTGGTAAAGAAACATTTTGCATTTGTACATTTTAATAGTTTGCTGTGCTGCTGCTAAATGCAATATCTCATATGTGCTTGACAGTTGATAACATCAATATAATATAGTAACTGTATAGCTTTAAGTAGTTTGTTAACTGCTTCTGCATGTGCATTAGATGAACCTGTGGCTTTTAAAAAGTGTCTTTGTTGTTTGTTGTTTCAAATAAGATTTCATCAAAACAACACCAAACTACACCAAAGGCAATCTACAGTCTATGTAAATATTAACACTTTACATATTACAAGCTGATGTGCCTTAGTGTGTGCTTTAAATTCTGGAAAGTGTGCATACTATGAAGGAGGAAGTAATGCAGAAAACAGTTTTGCTTTGTACTTGTGTTTTCTTATCTCCAGCGTTTTTTTTATCATACAACGCACAGGAACGGAGTTCTGGCACCTTTTTTTAACGGATTTTCCAAGTTTTAAAAGTTTCGGCGGCAAAATTATTAAAATGGTGCATGCGGGCTGCTTGTGTGTCGAGTGCTATGCATGTGTACTTCGTCCGCGCTGGTTGTGATGGCACTGCTCGACTTGTAGCGCTGCTCAGCTTGTGATTGGTCGTGTGGTCGTGCTTGAGTTGATGTGAGTTCCGGCACCTTTTTTCTTACAAAAAAGCACTGCTTATCTTCATCTGATTCTTGTAGCCTGGATCTGTCTTATTTGTTATTATTAACAGTTTACATTTCCTGTCTCTGTAACTGGCCTGTGCTATTACCAGTTTACTTTTCCTGTATCTGTACCTACACTGTGTTATTACCAGTTTACCTCTCCAGTATCTGTAACTGCCCTGTGTTATTACCAGTTTACCTTTCATATATCTAAAAACTCTCAGGTATAAAAAATATAAATAGATAGTAAGCTAGAAAGAGGGTATGAAGAATAAAAGATGACAATAGGGTGTACATATAAGTAAAGTCTAAAATTAAATAAATTTGCAAAGGAGTAAAAATAATCAATATATGATAAATAACATGCAGTTCAATGTTTGAAAACAAAAGTCCAAAGATTTAACATAAAAGGGGAAAAGGTCCAAAATATTTCATATTTTACTAGTGAAATCGAGAGTTTCTGGGTGGTTCCAATTAAGGACAGTTTCAATCAAGAGTAGTTACCTCTCAACAAATATACTCAATCTCTTAAATCTTTGTACATTCCCACAATGGGCCGGATCCAGAACTACGTCCGTCTTCCATAGAATTACGTACAATAGCTACTACGCATGCGCAGTAGCTACTGTTTATTGAACTACGTCCGTCTTTGGAAGACGGACGTAGTTCTGGATCTGGCCCAATTTCCTCAAAAAGGTAAAAATACTTAGTACTGTGAACTTTAGTAATGTGTTGTGTCTTTTCACAGTTAAGAGTGCAACAGTTGCATCTGGGAAAAAATAGCGGGAGGCACCCTAACACTATCTGGTTTTTTTTTTGTTTGTTTTTTAACTATCATCCTCTACTACTCTCAGTCACAGAAGATAACAACATGGACCAATTGTGCACTGCAGTATGCAATAGGCTGCATACAATAGGCTGCTAGCTGTTACCATGTTTCTTGTGTTAAAACTCTTGTGGCATGTCCCATGTCAGAACAGAGAGAAAGGTAAGTCATAAATTGGAATGCCAATGGCTGGAGCACAGAGCAATGACTTTGAGTTCTACAAAATTATCAGTAGGTTCTTCAGTATGAACCAATGTGTTTGCATGTTTTTGTTACACAGAGGAGCTGCAAGCTGGGAGAATTGGTACCCACTGCCTGCAGTAACTTATCATTCGTAAAAACCCTCTGAGTTTTCTATTATTCATGACTACTCTCATTTTCTGAATTGCTGACAATCATTCAGGAGGCAAATGTCTGTAGCCTTGTGTAAGACAATGGCCAATGTACATGACTTTTTCTTGGCATAGTTTTATTTAATGTAATTACAAGTGCCTTTTGTTCAACCAATACCTGAATTACTGGAAAAATAGGACAGGATATAATAACTCCTGATTTAAATTTAACTTGGATCAGGATGACTTTTTGTATAAACCGATATTGTGTGATTGATTTCTTCATAATGAATCAAGTATAGTTACAAGCATTGCAGAAACTCCAGGTGCTCACCGCACTACTATTCAGGGAGTTCACATATTGTCTTTGTGGGCATCCCAAAAAATTGTGAGCCATCTCTTAGTTGCTCTCAGGGACCGAAATGAAAACAGCATCCAGTATACAGTACAAAGGACAGGCTTATGTACAATTTTGAGAAAATTTCTACTCAATACACTAGCAGGTCATTTGATGCTGAAAGGAAAAAATGCTCTTCTGTCAAAAGGCCAGTTGTAAAGTTGCTCTAAAAGGAAAAAGATGATTTGCTACTCCTTCTGCATTTATAAACGTCTTTCACAAACCGAGCTAAGCACTGGTCCAAAAAATGGACCACAACTGACCGGACGCACAGAGTGAGGTGTTCTCCAGAGCCATTCACACTGCAGATGGACTTGGCTGCTGGCAATAGCAGGTCGAAGTCCTCTGGACAAATGCACAGACACTAAGACGTTGATCAGGATCTGAGGTGTTCTGTAGTTGTCGTGACAGTGCTGGATACAATGGCGAAGGTCAAGGATCCAGGACATGAGGAATATAGGAACTGGAGGCTCTAGGAGAGAATGTAATTGAAAGGCAAGACAGTGGACTAGGAACCAGGAATCCAGAAAACATGAGCAAACTTTCAAATCAGCAGGCGAAGGAAACCTGTTGCTCTGACAACAGGTGCACAGGGAATGGAAGTTTTTATAAACTTCCATTCCCCTAGGTCCTAATCCAATATTAATATCAAAAGTTACATGGATATTAATGTATAATGGAAGTTCACTCCCTCCTTACTTTGTACCCTCTTGTCCTCCTCTGCTACATTTTTACCCAACCTGGTGGCTCCCTTTCAACCTCTCACTGCACTCTATCCTCTGCTACTTGATCTTCCAAGCTTGACACCTCACATTTTGCCTTGTGTTCTGTGCTTGCTTCACTTTATTGTTTTTCTGTGATATTTTTATAGTCATATTGTATTTAATATATACTATGCTGTCCCCTACCCTGTATGTCTGTACTGTATTTTGTTGGATTTTGTACGGCGCTGCGGACACCTTGTGGCGCCTTATAAATAAACAATAATAATAATAATTGTGTTGGCCATTTTGGGGTGGACAAACTGCAACTGTAGCCTCGGCTATACACTAGAGATCCAGACTGATCTAGAAGCATTCAGGGACATTTATACAAGCCCGCAAATAACGGATATTTTGGTGACAGAATATACTAGAAGGCTCCAGAAGATTCTTAAGGAAAAAAGGGAGAAGCCAAGAAAATGGACCGTTGAAGTGTAGCGGCAGTTAGGGTGGGGGCGTGCCTCCCAATTGTCCCAATTCCAGCGATTTTGTGTGACTGTCCCGCTGTCCCGCTTGTCTTCCAGTTTGTCCCGATAAATGGGCTACACTAGAGCCAGTGGTTTTTTAAAATTTCTATTTGATTTTTCATAGAAACATAGAAACATAGAAAGTGACGGCAGATAAGAGCCACATGGCCCATCTAGTCTGCCCATTTGTTTATTGAAAACTATACTGACCCTAGACCCTATTTACCCTCAATTGGGGTTACAATTTAGGATACCCTTATATTTAACCCAAGCATGTTTAAATTGTTCTACTGTACTGGCATCAACCACCTCAGATGGGAGAATATTCCACTTATCTATCACCCTTTCAGTGAAGTAATTTTTCCGCACATTTCCTTTGAATCTACCACCCTCCAGTTTATATTCATGCCCTCGTGTTCTATTACGATTTGGTTTATAGGATACCCTTATATTTATCCCAAGCATGTTTAAATTGTTCTACTGTATTGGCCTCAACCACCTCAGATGGGAGAATATTCCACTTATCTATCACCCTTTCAGTGAAGTGAAGTAACCGCACATTTCCTTTGAATCTACCACCCTCCAGTTTATATTCATGCCCTCGTGTTCTATTACACCTTTTCTTTTGAATAATGTCCCCTCCTGTACCTGTCACCCTCCAGT
>WWET01000986.1:355250-365273 GCA_011038615.1 Limnodynastes dumerilii
GCTTGGGGGCAGGGTTTTCTGGGCTGTCCTATCACAGGACAGCAGTCAGTATTTAACAGCCCACTTACCTTCACTCTGCGCCGGTTATAGAGTCTGTTCCCTCAGTTCTGTGACCTGCTATTTACCTTGTGTGCCTAGTGCTTCCAGCCTAGTGAATTGACCGTTGTTTGACCCACTTACCTGCCTTATATCCTGCCCTAGTTACCTTGTGTATCCAGCCCTGATTCTCATCCCTATTTTTACCTACCTTTCCTGCAGTACCTATACTTACCTGAGTGCCTGTGTGTGTATCTCTTAGGAGACATTTCTGAGTGTTAGCGTGAGCGCAAGCCCTAGTCTGTCTAGTTTGTCCCATGATCGACTTTAGTCCTCCGTACCTCGTTTCCGTGTTCGCCGTTTGTCTCCGGTGGGTCTCTTCCTGCCGGTTCTGCTCCCGCTGATATCTGTTGGTTCTTGTCATCTTTTGGGGTTCACCGTTGGTGTCTATTCTTACATCTCCCTGCGAGTCCAAGTTCAACGGGGAACGACCACGCCTTCAGGGGCCGCTCAGTCCATCCCCACCATCAGGGGCTCTGGTGAAAACAACCTGAAAGGTAAGACTCCGGACCCTGGAAGCTTGTTCGCTCACTCCTTTGGGTTCTCCTTAGGATTACTCTGGTGCTTCACGGGTAAACCCGGAGTATCCTACACACTCTGCCTGGACTACTCCGGTGCTTCGCAGGTAAACCCGGAGTGTCCTAACACTTAAACACTTCCTCAGGGGGGAGATGTCCTCAAGTGACCGTATTTCACTGCGTCTGCCGATCTACCTACCTCTTATGCATTGATATCCTACCACATGACTTCTTTGGACGACCTCAGCAACAAATTGATGGGAAAGCAGGGAGCTTCCCGGAGCACCCCGGCAAATCAACAAAATCTCCCTACTCAAGGTGCTATCCTTCACTATCTCACCTCCCCCCCATCGTAACCCGGAATTCTCTCCATCTTCATCTTCTACCAGGCAGTTACCTACCATGGCAACGCCAAACGCCACTGCCGCTACAACTCTCTCCCCCGGAGACGTCGGAGAAATTCTCCGCCGCATGGACACTCTGCCAACTAAACAGGACATTCAAGACCTGGAATCACGTCTCTTAGAGACCTTGCAAAATCAGACGGTTGCTCTCCGCACTGACCTTACTGAGACCACCTCCAGAGTCACCCAACTGGAAACCGTCCAGGAAAAGCACTCAGGACACATCAACAACTTTAACAGTGTGCTCCGGGAACAGGCGGAGGCCATTAAAAGCCTACAGAGATGAATGGAAGACATAGACAACAGGGGAAGACGAAACAATTTAAGGGTACATGGCATCCCAGAGGACATTCCTGCGCAAGGTTTGGAGGACGTCCTCACTAAGCTTTTTCATACCGTGCTGAAATCCTCTTCAGATAACGTAATCCTCTTTGACAGAGCTCACCTTGCTCTGAAACCCAGAAGTGCAGCTCAGGATCAACCTCATGATGTCATTTGCAGGCTGCACTATTTCAAAGTGAAAGAAGAAGTGCTACAAAAAGCCAGCCACTGCAAAGATCTAGAGTTCGACGGCCACCCTGTCCAGATCTTTCAGGACCTTTCCTGGAGCACACTGCAATAAAGACGCCTTCTTCGCCCATTGACAGAAGCCATAAGGGAGAGAAACATCCGCTACCGTTGGGGCTTCCCGTTCTCCATCCACGCTACCCACGAAGGGAATCTGCGTCACTCCACTCACCAGATGGGGTTCATGCCTTCTGTGATACTCTTGGATTTCCACCTATAACCCTTTCAGAATGGGAACGCTTCTCCACGGCGCTGGTCCCCACCCTTGCAACCAACTCGGCAGAATGGCTTCCGGCAAGAAGATATAAACGTAAATCCCGCCCATTCGCTTGCGCGGAGGTTGACACAACGCCCTGACCTATGAGAAGTTCCTCTCTAGCACTTACCTGGACTGGTCTGACTTTACCTAAGTATAGTATTGCAAGTTTCTACTGCTTACAATATGTTGTAGTTTTTTTATGTCATACTTGGGTCCTGCCTATCGTTAGTTTGTACTGAAAGTACGACACTGTTTGTTTCTATCTAGTTGCATAAGCACGTAAGTTACTTAATAATAACAAGTTGGTATGTTCTTTAGGCTCGTATTGAGCCTCATTATACTATTTCCTTGAAGTTATGTTTGAAATACAGTTCATTTGTTCGTTTGTACCCCCATTAGCTGTTTAAACTTACTCCATGGTTCCTGTCTTTCCAACCATGGCTTATACAGCTTATTTCTACCTAAGGCACCTCTGGGTCAGTGGTGCCTACCCTACTTCCAATCCCACCCTCCCCCAAGTCACTCTCATATACACACAAATACGCAATACATTCACCCCTCCTATTCCAAGGCTTCCCCAGGCTTCACAGAAAACCTCTTAAAAAACTCTGCCAACAAATCTAAGGGTGTCGCCATACTCATAGCCAAGCACATCCCCTTCAATCTCTCCGAATGCGTCACGTTGGGAGACGGTAGAGGTATCCTGGTCAAGGGTGACCTTTTTGGGCAAAAGTTAACCCTTGTCAATCTCTATCTCCCTAACCAAGGCCAGCCACGCTTCCTGACGGAAACGCTGGAACAGGTCGACAATCATAAAGAAGGTGTGCTGATAGTGGGGGGAGACTCGAATTGGACATTGGACCCACGCTTGGACTCCTCATCGGCTCTCCTAGATCTTCTCTCCAGGCGGCTAGACGGGTGAGGCATGTTCTCCATGAGCACCAGCTGGTTGATCCTTGACGCATACTACATCCCCGAGATAGAGACTACTCTTTTTATTCCCACCCTGCCCAAGTGTACTCCAGACTAGACTACTTCCTTGTAGACCACAACTCCCTCCTCCTGGTGGCGGCAACCACGATTGGGTCGATCACCTGGTCCGACCATGCCCCTATTTTTCTTTCCCTCACTCTCCCACACTTCCAGCCTAGAGAGTGAACGTGGAGGCTTAACGACCTTCTAATCCAAGACCTTCATTGTAAGACACAATTAGAACTAGCACTAACTGATTATATCTCCCTTAATGACACGCCGGATGTCTCCAGGCTGACATTGTGGGAAGCCCACAAGTGTGTTCTTCAAGGCAAGGCCATACAACTTGGAGCTTACCTTAAAAAACAAAAAGCAACCCAAAGGACAAACCTCCTCCAAAAGATTAGTACCCTTGAGTCCACTCACAAAAGCTTGCTTGACCCTCAAGTTTTTGAGGAACTTGCAGAGGCCATACTTTCATTAACCCAATTGCTTAATGACAAACACAAATGGGCTCTCCGAAAATGTAAAAGCCACTACTTCCTAAGTGGCAATCGGCCTGGGAAAATGTTAGCACGAGCTCTACGTGCCCAAAGGGCCCAAACCTACATACATAAAATAAAAACGCATAGGGGCTCCATAGTCCACCAAACCCCAGATATAGCCAAAGCTTTCGAAGACTATTACACATCTCTTTATAACATTACTCCTTCCTTATCAGTAGATGACCTTGCGGCTAAACATAGGTTGATCCAATCGTACTTAGAAAGCTCAAACTTCCCTTCCCTACCTGCAGACATCATAGAGATGCTTGAATCCCCTTTCTCCTCACTTGAATTGGAATTTGCCCTTAAGACATTCCCTCAGGGAGGAGCCCTGGCTCTGATGGATTCCCAATCTCCTACTATAAAACCTTCCAGGACAAATTTCTACCCCTCTTGCTCTCTGCATTAAACGATATCTCTAAAAAAAATAATCCCTCCCCCCAGTCCTTACTGGCGCACATAGCAGTAATTCCCAAAGATGGGAAAGATCCCTCTATGTGCCCCATGTCGACCTCAAATTATTTGCGAATATTATAGCGAATAGACTTAATCGTTATCTGCCTAATCTTATTCACGATACCAAGTTGGTTTTGTCTTAGGACGAGAGGCCCGTGACAACACCACCAAGGCCATTCATTTATTCCACCACATATCTGAACATAATCTCCCGACTGTGCTCCTCTCCACAGACGCTGAAAAGGCATTTGACAGAGTAGATTGGCTGTTCATGGAAGAACTCTTAATGAGAATTGGTCTTGGCCCAAATTGTTTCCACAAGATTAAGGCTCTTTACTCCTGTTCCTCAGCAAGAGTCAAAATTAACAGTAGCTTGTCCAATCCCTTTCCAATAACAAATGGAACCCGTCAGGGCTGCCCTCTTTCTCCCCTAATCTTCGCGCTCTGCGTAGAAGCTATGGCCAGAACCATCAGACTCCGTACCGATATCAATGGCGTACACCTAGGCAGTAAGGAATACAAAATGGCCCTCTTTGCAAACGATGTTCTGTTTTTCCTCACCAATCCGGTAACCTCCCTTCCCCACTACTTCAGGAATTCGCAACATTTGGATACCTTTCTAACTTCAAAATAAATTTCGACAAGTCGGTCGCTATGCCTCTGCTGGTCCCTCAAAAGACATTATTGGGCTTGCAATCTTCCTTCCCTTTTAATTGGAACCTAACAGGAATATGTTACCTGGGAATAACTTTATCCCCTAACATTAGTGATTTGTATTCTGCAACCTTCCATCACCTGTTAGCTCGTACTAAAGCCTACTTAGAGCGATGGAACCCAAAGTGGTTCTCCTGGCTTGGAAGAATTAACATCATCAAGATGAATGTCCTCCCAAAATACCTATACCTTCTACAGACCCTCCCAATCCGCATCCCTCACACACTTTTCATGAATTTTCAAAGCATCTGTCGATACTTTATTTGGCAAGGTAAACGACCGAGATGCCGTCTCCAAACCCTTTATAGATCTAAGCTTAAGGGAGGTCTGCAACTACCACATTTACGATCCTATCACCAAGCCATCCAACTTAGTAGGATCATGGATTGGACCAGCGGATCTTCTCAAAAGCAATGGATCACGCTGGAAAATCTTCCCCTTTGAACATTCTACCCTGGCTGAGGAGAATTCCCCGTTCCTCTCACCCAACAATAGGGCCGACCTTAGAATGTTGGAGACACTTGAGATGTAAATCAGTTATATCCTCACTGACCTCCCCACTTACCCCGCTGATTCACAACCCAGACTTTCCCCCCGGACTCTCTCCCAATTCACTCTCAGCCTGGGTGAACGCTGGACTGCTCCGGATGAACTAGCTGGTGCGAGGGGGTGCCTTTATGAACTTTGGTGACCTACAACAAAATTATAGACTCGAGAGTAGGGTTCACTGAGCGTACCTCCAACTCAGACACTTTTTCAGCTCTTCCCCCACTGTTGACTGCTTTCTACGACCAAAAACCACTTTTGAAAAAGTGTGTCTGGCCTCCTCCTCACCCAAACATACGATCTCCCGGCTCTACGTCTCCTAACGGATGCATATACATCCCTTCCTTCGTATACTGAGGCTTGGGCAAGAGACCTCCACACCACACTGTCTGATGAGGACTGGGATAACATTTTCCAAGCCACACATGCGGTCTCTCTGAGTTTAAACATAATTGAAACCCAATACAAAATCCCCACTAGGCGGTACATGGTCCCCCACCGACTCCAACCGACCGTTTCCTCCCAATGCTGGCGTTGTGCAAAAGCAATAGGAACCTTCCTCCACATTTGGTGGGACTGCCCAAGACATAAATCTTTTTGGCAGACAGTTTTTATGATCAGCCGTCAGATCACTGGGGTGGGAATCCCATTGTCCCCTGAGTACTGGCTCCTATCTCTTCCCCTTTCTTCACTTACATCCTACAAGAAATCCCTGTTCTCTTGCCTTACCACTGCAGCTAGAGATACCATACCAACCCATTGGAAATCACCAACCCCATCTACAATAACAGAGTGGTTTCACAGGATTGACCACTATATGACCATGGAAACCATTATTGTTTCAGACAAAGACAAAAACGACGACTTCAGGGTTACATGGTTTGCCTGGCAAGACCATAAGGAAAGTCTTGACTACCGTTCCCACTGCCTACCCAACCCTATACCATCTTCGACACAATAGATTGAGTGAATAGATCAAACTCTCCTGCTACTGCTCTGGATTTAGGCAACTCCACTTCTAGACCTACTACATTATCGATCCTGGATTAGTCCACCCCCCCTCCCCCACCTACACACACATACCCCCCCCCCCCCCTACACACACATACACACACCCCCACCCATCCCATCACATATGCCATTTAACCTCCTCTCCCCCCCCTTATATTCCCTACCCATTCATTTAAAACTAAAAAACTTACAACGGTGATTGATCCCCAACATAAGCATTCTATGACCATTAAGACCAAGTACTCAGATTGAATGGAATCATTGGATCCATGTTTATGGTCGCCATTATGTGATCTGTTTTGGTTTCCCTTTGTGATGAATCCTCTTTTTACAATTGTCACACTCATATGATTCTTATTGTACTGATCATCTACCTTGTTCTCAAATAAAGAATTTATAAAAAAAATAAAAAAAAGCCCAATCGACAGCAGCATATGCGGCACCACGCGGGCGGGCTACAGTAACTGGAAAAAAAAAACAACTCTCGGGACAAGTTGTAATGCGGGCGGGACAGTGGGACAGTCTCCTGAAAGCGGGACTGTCCCGCTGAAATTGGGACTGTTGGGACATATGTCTGGTGTGCTAATGCACAATATTATTAGCAACAACACAGAGACCAGGAGCAAACTCAGGATTTTGAAAAGTGGGTAAAACTCAGGATTTTAAAAAGTGGGTTTTGATATTATTCCTATAAGTAGCATACACTACACATGCAATATGTACTATATTGTTATATTATAAAACACAATAGTGCCTTACACTCACCGTTCCATACTGTTAAAGAGAAGTAGCATTAATTAATGGGGCTGGAGTCCTGTCAGCAATCACAGCAGCCAGAAATCCAAAAAAGACAGAGGGATAAGGGCGCGCCCACTAGTAGCTGCTTTTAAAAGACGTGCAGGCTGTGCATGGTGCAATGGCCTGCAGGAAATGATTCCCACAGATGCACTGGGACAGGACAGAAAACAAATGTAATAACCTATATGTCGCCACGATTAGAGTAAGGGCATGTAACTCGTGGCCAGTATGGGGGAGCTGATTAGCAGAGAGAAGGCAATCAATAAAGCCCAGTCATCGCTAGGAAACCACCATAATCAAGACTACACAGAGCATGGGTATATTAACAGCATGTTATATGTGAAAAAAATATATACGAATAATCAATCCACAAAGTGAATAAGTAAAAAACGTGACCAAAACAGTATAACAAAAACAATAACAAAACACATAAAGCAAGAAACAAGAGTGCATCAAAGAAAACAAGACAAACTGAGTTCTAAATTTAAACCCAAGGGCATCATAGCTTTGCATTTATAAGCTTCCTTTTGAAGTAGCAATAGATCCCTATTACCATCCTCCCCTCCTCAATGGTAGATGGTGAATATGTAGAATGGGAATACATATTAAACAGTAAATCTTGTGTTTAAATTGTACAATGATGGGCTACAGGCAGGGTTTTAGAATCCAACAGAGTAAGGGCTATCGTTAAGGAGGAGCGATGAATAGCAATACGCTCCTTCAGCATAACACTTGTTTTGCCAAAACAGATTTTGGAGCAGGGGTATATTATTGCATAGACAATGTAACGTTTTCGCAGGTGAGTTATATTTCAAATCCATACTAGGATGAGTAAAAGTATCACCAGTGAGCAAAAATTGACAATGAACAACTCTCCTTTTCGATAACAAAATATTTCTAGATGTGTGCTTAACATCAAAATTGACCAAAGCATAACGTAAATCGATACCCTTTTTGTAACAAAATCAGTGAAATTCAGTAACTAACTGCTCTAGGGTCAGTGGCAAGAATATACTAGAATATACTAATGGCGTTTAACAGCCATACATAGTCGTCTAAAAAGCAAGGAATATTAAGTAGTGAATACATGTTTTTTTTATAGAAGTGTTTATGTATTTGTAAGTAGCGCGGTGGGGGACGGCAGCGCGCCGTCCCCAGCTTCAGGAACAACGGCTGGTAGCCAATCAATTCTGATTGGCTGCCAGTTGGTCACATGGCGCGGCCGCGAGTCAATCAGGGCGGCCATCTTGAAAGAGGGCAGTGCGGTGAGCCTTGCAGGGCTCACCGCAGCACTGCACCCAGGCGAAGGTGAGCCTTGCTCACCGCAGCACTGCACCCAGGCGCCCCTGCGGCGCCCAGGGTGCATTGCGGTGCCGTGGTGAGCCAATCCCATCAGCCCCTGCGGTGGGATTAAAAATCCACCGCATCGCATGAAAGGGGGCAGTAGTGGCCGGAAGAGGCCGAAGTCAGAAGGTGGAGCTGTGCTGCGGGGAAGAAGACAGGGCCAGAAGAGGCTGAATAAAGAAGTGCCCAGCGCAGGAAGACAGGGCCAGAAGAGGCTAAAGAAGGACTGGAAGAAGCGGCGCAGGAAGGCAGGAAGACGGCAAGGGAGGCAGTGGGGAGCCCCATTGGGCTTCCACTGTCTCCTATCCTGCGCGGACAGGCATCTTGCAGTCCGCCACTGGGCCACCGGGAGAGTATTAAATCTTCCCCCCTAGGCAACGAGCGCACGGTGGCCCCAGCTGGGAGAGCCCATCTCCCTGCCCCACTGCCACTAATGATACGGCCCAGTCCAGGCTTGGACTGGAGCCCAAGCCCCCCATCTGAGGGCACTAGGCCCTATAGTGAGATAGGGCACTAGGCCCTATTAGGTAGAGGGGTGATAGACCCCAGTAGTACAGGGCATTAGGCCCTATAGGTAGTTATAGTACAAGGGTACTAGACCCTTTGTTAGAGGGCGCTAGGCCCTGTGTGGTTAGTGGGCGCTAGGCCCCTTGTTAGAGGGCGCTAGGCCCTGTGTAATTAGTGGGCGCTAGGCCCCTTGTTAGAGGGCGCTAGGCCCTGTGTAATTAGTGGGCGCTAGGCCCCTTGTTAGAGGGCGCTAGGCCCTGTGTAATTAGTGGGCGCTAGGCCCCTTGTTAGAGGGCGCTAGGCCCTGTGTAATTAGTGGGCGCTAGGCCCCTTGTTAGAGGGCGCTAGGCCCTGTGTAATTAGTGGGCGCTAGGCCCCTTGTTAGAGGGCGCTAGGCCCTGTGTAATTAGTGGGCGCTAGGCCCCTTGTTAGAGGGCGCTAGGCCCTGTGTAATTAGTGGGCGCTAGGCCCCTTGTTAGAGGGCGCTAGGCCCTGTGTAATTAGTGGGCGCTAGGCCCCTTGTTAGAGGGCGCTAGGCCCTGTGTAATTAGTGGGCGCTAGGCCCCTTGTTAGAGGGCGCTAGGCCCTGTGTAATTAGTGGGCGCTAGGCCCCTTGTTAGAGGGCGCTAGGCCCTGTGTAATTAGTGGGCGCTAGGCCCCTTGTTAGAGGGCGCTAGGCCCTGTGTAATTAGTGGGCGCTAGGCCCCTTGTTAGAGGGCGCTAGGCCCTGTGTAATTAGTGGGCGCTAGGCCCCTTGTTAGAGGGCGCTAGGCCCTGTGTAATTAGTGGGCGCTAGGCCTGGGCATTGTTAGAAGGGTGTTAGACCCTTGGGTAGCAGGGTGCTAGGCCCTGGTTATGGACGGGCGCTAGGCCTGCGTTAGGTTGGGCACTAAGCCCTGTGTTTGTTGTTGTTGGGCGCTAGGCTCATGTTAGGCCGCAGGGAGCGCTAGGCTCCTTTAGTGGTAGAGGGCACCAGGCTCTGGCTAGGGCAGCGTGAGGAGAACACGTGGTGGAGTACAGGTTGTGGTACTCAGAGGTAGTTGGTCTCGAGTGGGTGGTGGTGAGAGCGTCCATCCAATAGAGATGGTGAGTATTAATACCTGTACTCGGCGTAGTGCTTGTTCCCCCTCCTTCCACGGGTGCGGAGGCGAAGCCGGAAGGCGTGGGAAAGGTTCCGTCCCGCTTGCCAGTCATTGGCGAAAAGAGGTGTCTGAGGCCCTGGCCGGTGATGACGATTACCTCACCCATGAATAACTTTCCCCGTTCTCTCCCGCAGGTATTTTTGG
>WWET01000986.1:379580-394911 GCA_011038615.1 Limnodynastes dumerilii
GGGTTTGGAAAAGTGGAGATGTTGCCTATAGCAACCAATCAGATTCTAGCTCTCACTTTCTTTTTACATATTAGGGAATGTCAGCTAAAATTTGAGTGGTTGCTATGAGCAACATCTCCATTTTCCACACCCCCAGCTTAGTAAATCTGGCCCCAGGAGTTTATCTTTGTGGAGTTTTTATGTTCTCCCCATGTCTAGATTAATTAATTGCTGACTAAATTAACCAAAGTCTGTGTGTATGGATGTGTTAGGGAACGTAGAATGTCGCTCCAATGGGGCATATGTTTTTTGTTCTTTTTGTTGCTCAACTACTTTTTTATTCTGCATATATTTAATACTTTTACAATAAATATGAAGTCATCAAACTGTCCTTTTTATCTTCTTGTATGTTTTGAAGTGTTTGTTTTATGGTCAAATTGAAATCCTCCTAATAATATACCAGGAAAAAAAACAACCTAGCGGTGCAGTGTGTATTGTATAGTGGTCACCAGGGTGCAGTCTATATTGTATAATGCAAAATATGGTTATTGCGCTCCAAGTCTCTGTGGGGGTTATGGTGGATCTGGCTTCTGCCTTCTGTGAAGTGTCCCAAAAAATTCATTTTAAAGTGTACAAACAGTAAATAAATGGAGAAGGTTGTAGCGCTTAGGTCTAAATGTTCGAACATTTTGACCTGAGCGCTACAACCTTCTCCATTTAATTAGTTTATATTATATAATGGTCACTAGGGTACAGTCTATATTATATGACCCAAAATATGTATAAAACCTCTAACTATTCTGCGCTACACCATTACATAAATACAAATGGAACACACCAAATTACATGCCTAAATATAAATAATGCCACAATGTATCAATGTGTCCTTAAATAAATAAATGAATAACAAGTATCACAAAGTGCACTAAATTAAATAATAAACCATAAACCATATGATGGCAGACAGCAATCAAAGTACATAAAATCTTTAACTTGTGTGGCACAGATCTTTTACAACAGTCACTTGGAAAAATATGAAACAAAAAAGAGAATCTAGTGTAGCAAGTTTTTAACAGTTTATTCAAACAAAAATTCTCTATAAAACTCTATCACACCATAAAATAAGATCACACTACCATCAGATCCTCTTCCCCTCGTACCAAAACATGGTCGGTTAGTTCGTGATAAAGTCCCTTTAGCAGTCCCTGGCCAGGGTTTCAAAGTCCTGCTTGGGGGAATAGTAGCGTAGATCCATGTGCCGATGCCTGAGGTTGGAGACGTCCTTTGGGAGTGTAGGTATTCACCGTCTTACGCGTTCCAAGCCCTGTCGGGGCCCTTTCTCAAAGGGGTCACTTTCTCAAAGTGGACTACTTTGAGGGCCTCATTCATTAAACGTGATTTTGCCGAAATCGCGTCAAATCGCGTGATTTGAGCTTTAAAAAATCGCCAATCCGGAAACATTAAGCTCAAAATTGTGTGATTTGTGTTAAAAAAAAAATCGCCATGGCAAACATCGCTGGACAGAAATCATCCAGATGTTTGCCATGTAAAAGATAGAAAAGAACAACTCACCTTCAGTGTGATTTGAAATCACCAAAAATAAAATCGCAGCCAGAGAGGTGTGATTTTATTGTGTATAACAGACATGTGTTTTTTTCTGTGTAAAACCTAAGTGCTGCATGGCTGAAAGCCTTAGCTATGCTGTACTGATCGAACTACAAGGATCAGCAAAGCTGAGATGACGTCAGTTACAGTGGGGGCTGATGTCATCTCTTATATAAAACACTGCCCCCTACTGACCTATTCGTCATTAGAAGCAGCCCGGATAAAGAAGAGGAGGTTCCCAGCATCGTGGCAACAGGAGAACATCCAGAGAACTGGACCAGACACTTCAAGCAAGCTGAACCCAGAAGAACAAAGACTCCAATGAAGAACAGAACGCTTCCCAAGATGCTGACATCAAACGGTGAGTGCCCAAAACTTTTATTAATTTTATTACAACATACACTACATTACATTACACTTAGATTAGGAGAGATGACCACCGGAGTTAAGTGCACACATTTAGGGAACATGATTAGTTAGGGAATTTTTTTTTTTTTACATGCATACTTTATTAAATAATTTAAGGGGTTAATGTATGTTTTGTGCTTTGTGTTTTTTTTTCACACACTACATGCAGCGCTGCATGGTTAGAAGTCTTACCATGTAGTGCTGATAGAACTACAAGGGTCAGTTTTGCTGATCCTTGTTGTTCGATCAGTACAGCATGGCTTAAGCTTTCAGCCATGCAGCACTTAGGTTTTTTTTCCAATCTCATACAACTTGCTGCGATTTGTTAAAGAGCTAATCGCTGTGGTTTTCTATTGAAAAACACAGCGATTTAGCCCTTTACAAATCGCACAACATCGCCTGAGATTGGAAAAATTGCGCCCAAATCTTATTTAATGAATTTGGAATAAAAAAAAAAAAACGCGACTATATCGCCGCGATGTGCTGCGATTTGAAATCACAGCTAAAATTTGTTTTTAATGAATGAGGCCCTGAGAACGTTACATTGGGCCATTATTTATATTTAGGCATGTAATTTGATGTGTTCCATTTGTATTTATGTAATGGTGTAGCGCAGAATAATTTGAGGTTTTATACATTTTTTGAGACATATATAGGGTGGTAGACCCTAATTACCTCTTATATCAGCTAGCTTATACACCTAGTGCTGGATCTTCAATTTTATTTTATATTATATGACCGGCATATGGGTAATTAATAGTTGAGGGTCCAGATTTACTAAGCTGCGGATTTGGAAAAGTGTAGATGTTGCCTATAGCAACCAATCAGATTCTAGCTCTCACATTCTTTTTCCATACTAGAGAATGTCATCTAAAATCTGATTGGTTGCTATGGGCAAAATCTCCTCTTTTCCAAACCTGCAGCTTAGTAAATCTGGCCCCAAGAATCAATTCTAATTATTCCTTGTCACTCATGTTTGTATTTTATCTTCCATTTTTTTTGTATTTTTTAGTGAATGTGATAGAAGGTATAAGGCAATTTGGGGAGAATTAACAAAGGAATATATAATGTTTATATGAAGAGAGTTTTGTAATTGTGAGGGGGTTATAATATATCAAGTGGGGAGAGTAATAGGACTATGGGGTGTAATTTCTAATGTGGAGAGAGTGTTGTGTAGACATATTGAATTTTTAGGTAGGAGAGAACAGTATTTTTTAAAAAGATTGGCATTTCCAAATCAAAACATGGAAAATTCTGCCATACATGGTGGGAAATTACATGCATGACAAATAGGACTTCAGAAATTAATAAAACTTTGTTTACTTACCATTTAGCAGCTACTGTCTTCCTGCAGAGATCAGACAATGGAGCTGATGTCACCAATTCAATGTCCTACAGAAAAAATGTATAACTCATCCTGTGAATTGATTAGGTGATGTCAGCTCCATTGTATGATCTGTGCAGGGAGCCAGCAGCTTTTCAATGGTAAGTAAACAAAGTTTAATTAACTATTTGGCTGTAACAAGCATCATGGCAGAGAAAGCTTTATCTGGGCTCAATTGTAACTCAACTTAACAAAGTTATAAACAATGAATATGGGGGTATTTGTATCTCCTTAGAGTTTAAATATTTTGTTGTAAATTCGCCAGTTTTATTAATAAAACTGTCCATATAATATTCTCATGTTTGTAGTACTTCATTACATTATTATAATTTCTAAAAATAGAATATTCATTTACTGCAAGCCTACATCGCTACTGTGGCATAGATATTTGCATTTACCTGACAACTTAAAACACACATACAAATATGCTTGTTTACAACAGCAATAAGTAAAGATGTTAAAAAAGCTAAAGCTGACCATACACTGAGAGAAGTTGGCAACTCAACATATCTACAGATAGTTTTGAAGATTTGTTTTGAACTGTTGATCTGCTGGTTTGATCTTCCAGCGTGTTTGATCTTTCAGACCATTTTCAGCAGACCCCTTTACCTTGCACTATAAAATTCTTTAATCTTGGTTATAACTCTGTTACTGTATGAAGTCATCTTAAAGGCTATTTGAAGCTGTCATATTGTCTGCTGATTTGTTGCTTGGTTAAGAGGATCTTTTAATGTATGATTTTAGTTAAAGTTTACATTTTTACCATTTGTTTTAAAACATCACATTTCAGAGCTTTATTTTAAAATAACTTCTATTTTATAACATGCACATTTTGTGTGTTCTTTCATATAAATAAAAATAAATTAAGAATAAAAAATATACATAATCAGATTTACATTTTTAATGGTAGGCAAGTGATGAATACTTTAAACTAGATCTTCAGTTCCAATTCTTTTGCACTCAGATTTTATTAATACAATGGTGCTCAGATACAGCTCTTCATTCTAAGATGCTGATTTCACGACATAGGACCGGATTCAGAGTATCGCATCCATGTGAAAATCACAAGGATGCAATGCTTTTTGAAAAACCTGCGCATGCGCTAAATGCGCAAGGAAGTCATGTCGCTGGCGGATTTTATGCTATCCGCCAGCATACGAATCCAGCTGAAAAAAGGGGAGTGCCAGAATATTTAAATAATCCGTGCACACCAGTCAGGTTTTTTTTTTTGCCAAGGCCACCCCACGGATTAAAAGCTTACAAGACTGGACCCCCATCAGATCAGGTAAGTATGTTTTTATTTTTTGGTGGACCATCTTATGGGCATTTTTTATATGTTTTAATTTTAGAGGGGCACTTGTGGCATTTTTTCTAAGTTTAATTCGAGGGGCACTTGTGGCATTTTTTTATTTATTTTATGATGTGGGCACATGTAGCATTTTTTATAAGTTAAATTATATGGGCACTGTTTATTTTTTTTAAATGAAGGGGACAGGGATCTAGCATTTTTGTAATTTTGGGGGGCACATGTGACATTTTTTTTATTTTTTTTATGTAGGCTGTGTTTTGTTTTTAAAGAAGGGGACGGGTATAGGCACTTTTTTTTAACTTTACATTTTTGGGGGGCACGTGGACGTTTTCATAGTGCTCTATATGTTTTTTTTTTTTAAAGAAATGGCCATGTGTAGTGATTTTGGTGCAGGGCATGCTGCCGATACTAGTACTACAAGCGCAAGCAGGCCTTGTCATTCATGGGTATGCTTGTGCTTGTAGTTCTACTAGCAGCAGTAGGCCCTGTCGGCCTGGACTTTATTTATTTATTAAATTTTTTAACATAGGTTGCGGTGGGGCAGGCAGGGGAAGGGGTTTATTTTTTACTAGGGTTAAAAAAAAATTAAAATTAAAAAAATACGGTCGGAGCAATTAAGGCTCCGACTAGTTCTTTACAAGTCGAATGTGCCTTGCACATCCGCATACTACTCTGAGTAGCACCCTACGTGCTATTCAGAGTGGGCTATAGGATGCACGCAAGCGCATCCATGAATAGCCTGTAGGCAAATTAGCTTGTACGATTCCGCATCGCACAGACACGGATCTCTGAATCCGGTCCATAGTGAGAAAGCTAGATTGCAATCCATTAGTATTTGATTAAACCTTCAGACAATGGAGCTGACATTACTGATTCAATTCAATTCACAGTGATGTCAGCTCCTTTTTCTGATCTCTGCAGGAAGCCATTAGCTGTTAATGGTAAGAAAACAAAGGTTTAATGATTTCTGAATCCCTGTTCAACTTTCCCTAGCAGGTGGGCCTGCCATGCATGGCAGAGATTCCCCTGACTTTGGGAGAGGTTTAACTGAACACAGTTTTAGATATGCATCAAAATTGTGATCACAACTGTCAGAAGCTGTTCAAAGTATATATTTTTTTGGTATAGAGTAGAATGCACTATGATCCATTAACCTCAATGGTACAATGGAAAAGCAGACAGAGAAGACTGAGGGTTAAATTAACCTTAAGACGATTAAATTGGTAAACTGTAAACTGTAGCAAAGTGGATGAGATCAAGGGTGGTCAACCTTGGGAGGTTTATAAAATCCAAACATACATAAACAAGGACTACATTTTAACAGGTCCTTTGTGTAGAACATCTGAAATGTAGGCTATTATAAAGTAATCTGTTTTAGATGAATCAACTCCATTTTTTGCTTTTGCTTGTTGTTATGCTTCTTCTGTGGTTGACATATACTGTATAAATACTATAAAATTATTGCAGACTTAAAGACTGACTGAATAAACAGCATTTTTCAAACTCTGCTGATATATGGCATTTGCAACATTAAGAAGCTTTTTATTGATTGTATTGTACATAAATCCTATTATTTTCTTTGTAACAAAATTAGCAGAAATGTTTTCTAAACTGTATATTATAGAGTATATCTCTTGTTACAACTCAACAGTCTGCAAAGCCTATTTCATGAGTTTGTAATATGTTAATGGTAATGTTCTGCTTCAAATGACTACTACAACTACTATGAATAACAGTGCAAGTTGTAAACATCGCACATGAAAAAGCGAGATTGTTATGGTCAACTAAGAACTACAACAGTGCATTCTTTATACATGAAGGGTTGAGCAGGTATCTCTTTGGTAATCTTTTCCCCCAATAGTCCCCTTTAATTCCCTAATGGCTGTAATTATTTAAACAGATTTGTAAAATATGCCTTTATCATACATTCCTGTGTAGGCATATCAACCTGTGCATACAGTATATTGATGTACATCCACATTATGACAGTGGGGCTGATCCAGAGATGTACTAACACCTTTTTTTAGATGCAAGTGTAGACCTGAGGAATGCCATGTTGATCTGCAAAGGGAGACAAATTTAAATTGTGGGAGCAGAATTAGAAATGAGAGGAGAAGCTTCTTTATTGATTAACTGTAAAGCTATGCAGTATATGAGTTCTGTGTGCAAAAGTAAAGTATTTTCCTTGCATGCAAAATATTTTAAATTAATTAGCCCCCCTTGTATTGCAAAATGGTTTAGTCGAGCTGTACATTTGCACCTGTTTTGCCCTTACTCCCAAGCTCTAGATCATCTACAGTGGGTGTGTATTGGTGTTGTTAAAGGTTTAAGACATAAGCTCCTCTGGAACAGAGTTCTGTTGAACTGAGGACACTCTGCAACTATACTCATAACCATATAGGGTTGATATTTTGCTTGATACACACCCTACTCCTAACCAGAACACACACGCACATGCCCAAGAAACATGCACGATGACTATCCATTGTGCCTATGTGTGCTTCAAGAAGCAAAATGTATGAAAGAAGGAATGGGCTAGTGTGACACAAGGACAATAAGGGCTTTCATGCCATGGAAATGATAAATTCATAATTGATTAAAGTATGAATAAGACTTATTAAAAGGGGAAATAATTAGATATTTACTGGTACTTTTAAACATCTCCATGTAATATATTGATGGTGTGTACTTCAGTTAAAGAGATATGTGGGGGAAATATTCTTCTACAAGAAGAAAAGAAATCATGAGATAAACAGAATATTTAGAACTTCAGACGAAATATAACACACTACAGTTAAAAACATAAATCAGTAGACGCCTTGTAAGATATTATTGGAACAAATGGTCAGACTTTTTCCTCTAAGGAGTAATGTACTATCCTAATGACTCTATATGACAGTTTACCTTCAGCCTGAATTGTTAACTGTAATGCAGCATTGTCCTTAGAGAGTCTCTTAAATATGTATTAAACTTTTCAAACCTATACATGATTTTCTTTTATTCATACGGTAACTACTCAGAGGAGACAGATTTGGCATCACTTTGCAGTATATTCAATATTATGACCAATATCCAGTAAAAACATAAACTATGTCAAATTTGATATTGGTTTTATCTGACTGTGCAGAAAGTGCTGGATTTTTATGAAAACACCTGTTTAGTGATGATAAAGCACCTCAACAATTTGTATTGTAAAGTGCAAATGACCATGTGGTACAAAAATAAAGTAGTTTACAGAACTTTGTCATATGAAGGTAGCTACAGATATGTCTTTGCTCAGCTATGGAATATTGAACCTATTCATAACTGCATCAATCAGGATACCTGCATGTTGGATAGGAGGGGATTGTGTATCCCTAATATTTCCTTGCTCAGCTTTACAAAGTAAGGGCCCTTTGTATGTAGTGTTAAGCTGCTCACATAAACATATCGGACATGATCAAGAGTTTTAGTGCAGCAGAATGTGCAAATCCGTTGTATTAGATTTGTGAAACCTATCCAAAGTTCTGACATTAGCAACTTGGGATAGGTTGTATTAAAAATGGGCACTCATTTAAAAAATGCAAATTGATGCATATAGGCAGAGACTGCTAGGAGTAATACAGCTGCCTATACAGGTACACATGTTTTAAATAGATTTTTTATTTTATTGCTTTTTATTATTATTATTATTATTATTATTATTTTTATAAACGTTTATTTATAAGGTGCCACATGATAATCGCAGGCAATAGTTACATATACAACACAATTAACAGACAGGGTACTAGTTCAAATAAATAAGCAATACAATACAAGTACAATGCAAAAATAAATTACAGTACCAAAATAGCAGGAAAATATGTATGGAAAATAGAGATGCAGGATATGTGTGCAGGAGCAGATGAATAAGGAGAGAGATACACAGCAGAGAGAAAAGCTGGGAATTAATAAGGACAAGGTAGAGGCGTGATGACAGGAGAGAGGAGGGCCCTGCTCTTAAGAGCTAACATGATAAGTGGGAGGTGGTGAGCAAACAGGAGACGCAAGGATGAAGATGGGGAGGGCAGGAAATGGTAAGCTAGCCTGAAGAAGTGGGTTTTTAGGGAGCATTAGAAGGTTTGGAGGGTGTTACTCCACTGCAGAGGGGCGATAGTAATGTCTATAGTGGAGGTATAGGGGATACATGAAAGAGGAGAATGCTGAGGAGATTTGATACTTTGGACAGGAGATAGGGGGAAAGGACGGGGAAGGAGAGATAGAATTGTGTGCCATCGGCATAGAGGTGGTAGTGAAAGCCAAGGGAGCTTTGCCTTACCATAATTTAAACCCCTAAATCCCTAAAATAATATCAGTATTTATTTTTTTAATTTGCAGCAATACGTTGCTATTAAGGCTTAAAAAAATAAAAAATAAATCAGTAAAGTTTAGTGAATAACCAGTGTGCTTTTTTTTTTTTTAAACATAATTGATTCTTAAATGTAACCTTATAATCTTTGTAAATTGTGTAGAGATATGTTTTAACTAAAAATAGGGCCATTGAATAAAGGAAAATCTCCTCAGTTTTACAATTACACCAGTCCTGTGCTGGTGTAAAACTTTAGTGCAGGGAATCCAGGATGCTACTGCACCCACAGCAGCACTAAAATACCTGCTTTCTCTTTTAAATATAGTGGAACTAGCACAGAGCACACCTAAGTGGATGCTGGGTAGCCAAAAACAGCTGCAACGTTAAACCTGAACAAACAATGATGCATTATAAATTTTTTGCAAGCAGGGAATGATCGTTGCTTTTGCACACAGACCTCAGATACTGCAAATGAAATCTGTAATGATTCATCTATATTATATAGTTGATCTGAATACAGGGAATTTACCCAGTAGGCCAGTGACTTTTGAGCTCACTCACCAGCTCCTCTTTTGCTTGAAGAAAACGAGGATGTTCAGAGTAATGGGTGGTGGTTACAAAGATGATGCCAGTATAGAATGGTGGTTACCACTATGTTCTCTATAGGTAACAATAAATCTCTTTATTGTCAGTAAATTCCTTATTCTGTGCTAATCCCACTGTTAGGTTGCGACGGTGATCTGTTCATCGTCACGTCTATTTGGTTGCCAGAGTTACCCTATGCTTTAGACGCTGGCCGGGTTTTCTCCTTAGCGCTGTGCGCATCGCGTCACTGCTATACACGCTGAGGGAGTGTCTATCACCTGCACTCGCATTGGCTGGCCGCGCTTCTTATTCTCCTCCCACTTGTCTGTCGGCGCGGGTTATAATTTCTCTCTCCGTGGCTGCAGTCTCCTCATGCTGTGTCTCGTCCTGACCTCGGTCCATGCTACTCGCGCCTCAGGCTATGTATCCACAGTCTCTCCAGTTCCTGCTCTCTGTTGCTGGCGTGGTTTGACGTTACTGTCTCTCGTTTCTCTGGAGCTCTTTAGTCCTCTTCTGTCGGTCCTTTTCTATTGTGGCTACTTTCCAGTACTTAGTACTTTTGTTATCTAGTATTGTGTCTACAAGCAGTGTTCAGTACATAGTGCTGTTGTTTATTATTCAATTGTCTACAAGCGGTGTTCAGTACATAGTGCTGTTGCTTACTATTCATTTGTCTACAAGCGGTGTTCAGTACATAGTGCTGTTGCTTATTATTCATTTGTCTACCAGCGGTGTTCAGTATATAGTGCTGTTGTCATTCAGCTTTGGTTCAAATCCAGCACATAGTGCTGTGGTCGTTTATATTCCATTTAAACAAGCAGTGCCCAGCACATAGTGCTGTTGTTTGTATTTCATTTTATTCACGAGCTGTGTCCAGCACATAGTGCTGCTATTATTTGGCATTTACCTGTCTATTCATTCCTCCAGGTTCAAGCACATAGTGCAAGCTGTTATATTGCATTCTACTGCTAATCCATGTCCAGTACATAGTACTGTGTTTTGTTTTATTTTGTATGTGGCACATAGTGCCTGTTCTTTCAGTTTTGGCCCCTTGGCATCTTCATGCTGTTGTTTATAAACTTGACTTTGCTACCAATTAAGTTCCTCTTTATTGTGCATATTGGGTATTGAGAATCACTGGCTGAGCTCTGAATGTCTTTCCATCTTTGTTTCTAAACTCCCACTTTCCTACCCTTTACCCTTCTCTCTCTGAGAGCGTAACACCCACTTACTCTTTTTTGTGGACCTGATCTATAGTTGCATACCCTTCTACATTTTTTAAGGAAAAATAGGTACACCTGGGAGGGGGTGTCTGTGAAGGGGGCGTAGCTTGTCCCATGGAGGAGCGTGCTGTCATTTTCCTGTATGATAAGGTAGAAAATATAATTTTACACCTTATCATTTGAGCTAAGAACTCACAGGAGAGGGACTTGTCACTGTAGCAGAGCTGTAGGAGTCTGTCCCCAGGAGCCTGTTAAACATTTTAAAATTGCCTCTCACTGCATCTGAACATGGTTTTGCCAAGGTGTATATTTTCATATGTTTTGAGTGGAACAATCAAAATTACAGATCAGACCCCTAGTGAGAGGAGCAGTTGCACATTCATAGATTTAGAATCAGAATCAGAATCTTTATATGTTGCACTTAGGGTACAAATGTAAAATGTATGCACTCTTTGGTTCCCTGCATGCTCAGTTTGTGAGACATTTACCATCAGGTGTTTCACCACTAATGTATCGGTCACTGACTTACTAAAATATACTTGTAAATTTTGACACTAATTCTCAACGAACAGAGGTTTTTATGATAGGGGTCACTTTTAGCACTGATTTATGCTGTTTATTATTATTATTATTATAAGGTTTATCTTTTTAATTGTATTAGGGGATGTGTTCTCCGCAAATAAAATGATATTCCTGAAATATAAAGCTCATTTTCAGCTGTGTGTTTTTCAAAAATATCTCTAATTAGGTTTTCCTAATGAATGGGTAAGAATGCCAAATGTATTTTTCGGCATACTTACCCATTCAATGACTTTTCAAAACCCGGCACAGCATCCTGGTGCAGCACCCAACAGAAGACCCGCCACACACCTGCTGCAGAAGGGGAGTCTATGGGGAATCTTAGGGTTGGGCTGCGGAGAAGGGATTCTTAGAGTCAGGCCATGGGGAAGGGAGTCCTAGGGCCAGGCTAAGTGAAAAGGGAGTATTAGGCTCAGGCTGCGGTGAAGAAAGGGTTAGGAAAATGGAAGGGGAAAGTTAGGGGGTGGATTAGCATAAGGGTTGGGGTTGGATAAATACTTACCACTCACCACTGATGATTCATTCTAGAGATCTTTTGCTGATTGCTTGTCCTCGGCATTGCAGGTGCTTGTCCTTGGCGGGCAGGAGCAATCGAGTTCAGAGCCAGTTCAAAATAAACTGGCAGAAAGCGGCCCTTGTCTTGTTTTAGTCTTAATGGACCAAATCCAAAATGAAAATACTACTGCACAAAGATCCTCAAGAGCAGAGGCAGGGGTGATCTTATGAACCGTGAACCCAAACTTAAGAATTGAGATGTTCTCAGTTAAAGTTGGGGTTGCTTGGAAGTCTGGTTACAGCACTGTACAATCTCAATAACCCCACCCACTTAGTGGACACAAGCTCCGAATCCTACTCCATCTGATTCATCTTCAGAAATGCTTACAGTACTGAAGTCTGGATCCAGATCCATACTGTAAGTGTGGTGCACGCTCATGTGCTAAGTAAGGGTGTTTTATTGATTTCAGCATTTGAAAAATATTTTTTTTATAGAAGTCTGGATCCAGTTCAGTATTGCAGTATTGTTATATTGTTTTATTGAATGAATAAATGTTTTAAAATTTGAGCTTTCCTCAATTATATCAGTGTTGTCAGTCTTAATAAGTGTTAATATGTATTTATTATTGTTAGCGAGATATTAATGAACACTTTCTCTACTTTGCTTTCTTCTTTGATTTTCTTTCATGGTTTGGAGCACATATAAGCAACAGTAGCAGAGTGTTTAAAACCCTGTCTTGACATGATTAATTTACATATATTTTTTTTATCATATTTCATTGATTTTATTGGTATTCACATCCTTCTGGGCACCTGGAAGAGGTTTTTTTGTTGTCCCCTTTGACATAAGGACATAACTAAAATTGAGAAAAGGGAATTAGCTAAATTAATCTACAATATCATGTTATGTGAATGGTGAATACCTTTTAAACAAAATTGCAGTAAATGCCAGTTCATTTAATGAAGCAAAAAATAAAATGGTAAATGGTAGATAAAACTATTGAGATGAATTGTGTTGAAAGGGTGTAGATTGCTATGTTTGCCTTCAATGCCAAATTGTTATTCTTCTTGGCAGGTGTACCCACTCAACACATTAAATAAAAACTGCTGAAAATAGGGATTCAATCAGAAAATTGTATGGTAAGCCAGGAAAGCAACACAGCTGCTTACTGTATTTGTTTGCTTTGTCATTATATCTAACCAAATCAAAATCACAGAAAATTATTGCCATTCCCTAATGTTTAACAAGCAGCATAGAAAGGATTTGTGACAGCTGAAAATAGGCATACAAAATTGGCTCTATGGAAAATTGGTAAAGAAGTGTACAAGTTGCAGACCTACTTAATTGTGTTTCCTACTTCAGAATCAGAAACATATTGTGAGAAATTCATGAAATGTTCTCATCTGGGGTTATACTCATAACTCTAGATATAAACATAACCCCAAATAATCCCAGGTGGGGAAAATTATTAACAAAATATGAGAACTGACACTTATCCAATTTTCTATTAGCATTTCCTGGGGACTTCTCAGGTCAGAGTTGTGGAAACAACATTATCTTAGAATGTAGCAGGTAAAACTGTAAAACTGACTGTTTAAAGTTTGCTGATTGTCAGAGATATGAATGTCCATTTTGAACTGCTGTTTTAATGGGTGGGGGATGGTGCTCTAGAACACAAACAAACCCACACCTGCCCAAAGGTTTTACCCGATTCTGCAGCACCATGATGAAGGAGGCCGTGTTGTTGGACAAGGGATGATCATCCACTAACCATTACAGGGCCTAGTGCCCAAGTTTCCAATGATGATTAAGGCCTGAACCAAACAAGGGCCTACTGCTATATCCAACATGAGCCTAGTGCCCAAATCTAACAGCCCTTAGTAAACCCTGGTTCTATGCTACACTAAAGTAACTAGTGTCCCTAACACACTTTGTAGGGTCTAATACCCTGTACTACAGAGGCCTAGAACCTCACCTATAAATTGGGCTTTTGCCTACACCACTATAGGGCCTAGTGCTTTTTTGTTGGGGGGGATGGGGTCAACCCACCTCTGTTTAAGGAGCCAGATCCCTTGTGGTTTAATGGGGGTGGGGCCTCAGTTCAAGCATTGACTGTTGTGGGAGTATAGGTGGCAGTGGAGCCAGATGCCAATGTGCGCTGCTTGCTTTTTGTGATAAAGAAATTGGGTCTGTGGAAAATAACAATATGGTCACTCCTGGGCCACTTACCAGACCCAACACTACTTGCTCTTTGCATAGGGGAAAGTTGCAAAGGTCTCACTCATCATTGCTGTCCTAACTGGCGAGAACTGATTGCAAGTTCTTTTGTATTAGATCTTTCCAGCAGAAGATCTTTACAGATGTTGTCTGAGATGGTCTCCCTTGACTTTTGGTTCTCTTTATTTCCTGCTACCAGAGATGCTTTTCCTCCTGTCTTTCCCATGTCTTCTTCCTAAGGGTCTCTTCTTTGCAGCCATCCTGTCTTCAGTCTCTTCTAGCTATTTGCTGCAGCCTTTTCCTTTTTCTTCAGTCACTTGTGGCCTTTTTAACCAGCACCCTCCAAGGAGCTCTTGTCCTGCCACCCTCGCACTGCACACTGAACTCTGGCTAACAGCAGTCCGTTATAAGTGAAGCTGCGATTGGCTTACCACCATTAAACAAAGCTGCTTCCTCATTGGTTATCAGCGAATCCTAACAGATTCCTTGAGCACCCACATGGGTAACAGCAGTCTCCTTAACCCGGCTGCTGCTCTTGGCATCAAAGAACCCAGCCCCCAGAATGGCCGAACTGATGGGTGAGTAGAAAGCTTCTGCTGTGTCCTGTAGGTGTTTCTTCATGGCCCATGTCAAATTTGTTTTTGGCACTGTCTCTGCCTTCAACCTTCTTACAATGTCACTGCTAGAAAAATTACGTTATTCTTGTTTCACTATTTAAAAATGATTACCCCAAAACCTAGAGGTCGAGAATATTCCTAGTTCAATCAGTATTTGGGATATTTATACTTTATACTTTAAAACTAATTTTTGTGACCTGCTCTCCCTAAAGAAACCAACTCGGGAGCAGGTGGTAATGACAACATTACAGACAAGAAAAATCCCAGTGCTGGTAAAATTTAAATAGATAAGTATTTCATGACCCTCATTCCACAGTTTTCCCCCTACCAGCCTAGGCTTGCAAGCACAAATTCAAGCTAGCACTTACCTAAAAATGCGCACTAGTTTCACTCAACTAATTAAGTGATGACTCATGGCCTCACAGTAAACAATATGATTCATCAACTTATGTGTGTTCAAGGGCTACCTTAAATTTTAGTTTCCGCAAGGCACTCCTACTTTTAATTTATTCCTATCTCTGTTGAAATGCCCATACTGTACATTAGTAGCCCATGTGTAGCTCATTTTTATTAAGAGTCTTGCCCCCCCCCCCCACTCCCGC
>WWET01000987.1:8687-21187 GCA_011038615.1 Limnodynastes dumerilii
CCCCTTCCTTACACCGGGCGAAGCTAGGGTAGCCTTCATCCGGCGTAAGGAAGGGGCCATACGCCCGCACAGGGGGTGTGCCAGGGGGGAGTCAGCGATGTAACGCTGAGCGTTAGCACGCTCAGCGCTACATCGTTGTTCAGGATCAGGCCCCATGTGTCTGTACATAACAGAGTGTGGATAATGGACCCAGGAGATGAGTGGGACTTGGGGGTCAGGTAGAAAGGCCGTGGCTTCAGGTAAGGGCGTGGCTAGGTGACCCAGGACATGGGAAGCACTTGGGTTTAGGTATAAAGGGTGTGGCTTCAGGTAAGGGCGTGGCTAGGTGACCCAGGAGAGGAATGGATAGAGGGTCAGGGTGAGAAGGGTAATGGTAAAGCAGATGTGTGACTAGGAGTGAGGAGGAGGAGGGGGTGACAGTCCATGTGGATGGGGGGACTGGGGTAGGAGGTATAATTTGGGGGATGGGGGTGCTTTGGTGGCAATAGAGTGATTTAGGGAAGTAGAGAGGCGTCAGGCTTTAGCTATCCACACACTGAATATTTTCCAACCACAGCCGGCGTCCCAGTCACTGCCCGACACGTGTACTCTGTAATTATATGTGGTCGCTGCGTATGATGCGCTCTATACATTACGTTAACCCTTCCCTGACCAGTTTGGTACACTGAGGTTATCGCTGACTCCCCTGCAGGTCTCGGAGGATCGTCCGGGTGAACGCCACCCTGCAGGTAGCCCCCTCCTCCATCAACATGCTCCACAAGAACTGTCAGCGGCAGGGCAAGGAGTCCGTCTGTCTCAACGTCACCCTCTGCTTCTCCGTCAACACCAAGTCACCCGGAAAATGGGACGGCCGCTTCGGTCAGTAATTATGCTGTTTTTTACGATATTTATGACTATTTTCAACTATAACGACTGTGGGGGGCGGGGGGAGGGAATTATAGCAGGTGAAAGGCATTACTTCCAAAACGTGGCTCTGTGACTTATAACTACTAAAACCTAATCACATGATACGTGTGTGCTGCCGATCGCAGGTCTGTTTTACAACCTCTCCCTGGATGACAGGAAGGTCACGCCCCGAGCCGTGTTCGATGACAACTTTCACAAATTTCTGAGTAAACGCATTCGAGTGACCACCGGAAAAGTCACCTGTATGAATCTGGGATTTCACGTCATAGTGAGTATAGTCGGCGAATTGTATTCTCTGGGTAACGTGCTGGATGTCAATGATAGAACTGCTGTTGGTCACATTGTGCATTGTGTAAAGGTCTTGTTGCACCCCAACTATAAGATAGTAGATTTGGGTGCGACACAGATTCCCTAATAATTGGGTCCTATAGGCTAGACTAGAAGACAGGATCGGTTACAGAAATGACACGTTCTTGTTATTACTGTAACGCTGACGCATTTCACACAAAAAAAAAAATGATGACTTCGAGAGGGGGGATATGAGAGCAGCTTTCACACTTATCAAGGGGTGTAATCAGTTAGGAGAGAATGGTATTATTCAAAGAAGAGGTGTAATAGAACACGAGAACATGTGTATACACTGGAGGGTGGTAGATTCAAAAGGAAATGTGCGGATAATGACGTCACTGAAAGGGTGATAGATAAGTGGAATAGTCTCCCATCTGAGGGGGTTGAGGATAACAGTACAACAGTGTAAACATGCTTGGGATAAATATAAGGATATCCTAAATCATATGCTAAATTGAGGGTAAATAGGGTCTAGGGTCAGTTTGGTTCATATAAACAAATGAGCAGACCGGATGGGTCGTGTGGCTCTTATCCACCGTCTATTTCTATATTGTTTCCCTTTTACAGGACACTGCTGACTACTTTAGACCAATCGGAGTTCATCTGCGGTTTAACCTCAGCGACTCGGAGACCAGTCCTGTCCTGGATGACCGATGTCCCTCCTCTGTGAAGAAGCTGGTCAGTATCCATCCAAGGGGGTAAATTACTGCTATTGAGGACATGGAAAAAGAATCCTCTAAACCGTCCAATATGAGAGGAGTCGGTGGAATATAATGGCAGAAGAGTTTGGATTAAATAGTCTTAGAGTTCCACCGTATTTTAAATGCTGTGTTTTGCTGAACTTATAGTCAGTAATATCCATTCATCATAGTCTGTGGTCTGCTTGGCACAAAAAAAAAGGACGATATTTAGGTAGAGTAAAAAGATAGCTGGTAGTTCCATGACATTGAGGTTTAAATACTTCCAGAGAAACGCGCGAGGTAGGCATCCAAAAGCTGAATATGGAGGACAGTTTTGTAGTTTATTCTTGATAGATAATGAGAGACATTTTGTTGTCTATAGTTATAAAACATCTTTTCACACCAAATGTCCTTATGTCCTAGACCTTCATATATTAACGTATGAACAGAACAGATCATTGCTTTTTCTTCACTCTTAGGTCCCTTTCTTTAAGGACTGCGGTGATGACAACGAGTGCATCACAGATTTGGTGCTAAAGGCGCGTATGGACATCTCTGGCACCAGGTAAAGATATGATGGTCACTAGGGGGGGTGGGGTGGATTTCATATAGAACTTATATTTGAAGAGAGTAGTTGGAAACTATAGGAAAGGTGCATTTTATGTGCGTGTGACGCGTTTTGCCACATATTCAACTCTTCCAGAATATCTGACCATTACGTCAACCATAATTGTGGTCTATATTATTCTGTATTTTAGAACCACTGTGAGCGTTTGCTAGATGGAATTCTATTCTTAGTAAAACGCGTTGTTTTCCTCTTTCTCCAGAGAAACGCCATACATAATCCGAAGAGAGCGGAGAAAGTTGGCGGTGGAGGTGGAGCTGGAGAACCAGGGAGAGAACGCCTATAACACCAGCCTGAAAGTTTGGTTTTCCAAAAATCTTCTTTTTACCAGTGTCTCTGGAAAGGTAACCATTATAATGACTATACCTACTTGGCAACCAATCAGATGCTTGCTTTCACAGTGGCACTTAAGTTAGATAGATTGAAGCTTACAGCTGATTGGTTGCTAACCTTTGGGTAAATAGCCGTAATGATGGAGTAATGCAGTGGTGTTATGATGAAGTAATATAATGGCATATGTCACCTGACAGGGCGAAACGCAGAGTAAAGTGGAGTGCGCAGCGCTGTCACCAAACACCCGCTCCTGCACCATTAGCTACCCTGTTCTCCGATCCATGGCAAAGGTAAGAGCCATCAGGTGCCCGGAGCTGGTGCTAAGGGCTATATGGGCCTAGACAGACCACAATTAACCAATTATTAATGTTAAGGTACCCCCTTCTCCTAGGTGTCCTTCCTGCTGGAGTTCGAGTTTAGCTGCTCTGTTCTGATAAACCGTGTCCAGATAAAACTCATAGCCACCAGGTGAGCCGGAGTACGGAGAGAGCTGGAAAATGGCGCCACCATTACTGGAAAATCCAATTGATCCTTTTCTCTTCCTCTAGTGATAATACAGAGATGGACGACACACTACACAACAACGCAGCTCAGCTCATGGCAAACGTCCGATACGATCCGGAGCTGTTCATTGTCAGGTGAGCGCGTCCACCACGGTAAGGCCATTTATAACCCTGCAATGACCTTGATTCTCTTTCCTATACCCTGTACACAGCGCCTCCTGCTGTTTATATGGGTGTTATAACACCTAACAAAGATTATTGAAAATTAGAGCAGTCATGTGACTGCTAAATACGGAATGAAGGGAGTGGAGCCATAATGGCGCATAGGCTTATTCGCTTAAGATTACAAGCTGCTCTCTTCGGACATAGATTCTTTTGATGATAGCGTTCATTGCGTATTTTGCAGAGAAGTGGATGCTGGGAATGGACTCCCGGCAGAGGTGGTAAGCCTGGTGAGAGGTATAGTACTTGATTCTGTTGTGCTTGCAGTGAATCCAGCCTTAACCGCTACGAAGTGCAACCTATCCTGCTGTCTACCCAGGACCCGGGCCCAGAATTCATCACGAAATTCAAGGTGAGTCAGACATGGCGGGTGCTGGGAGAGCAGTGACATCACCCCAACCAGACAGTTGTCCCGTACTGTGTCTCTATGTGTAAAAGTAGATTCTCCAAGGTGATGCTGCCACCTGCTGGTCACTGCGCCAAGTGCACCCAAAAATACTACATCTCCAATTCTAATCTATTACTGGGCTATTATTGTTTTTAACGTTGATATGTAAGGCGTCACGCGGTATTCACAGCGCTGTATTTACATATACAACGCAACTAACAGACAGGGTAGAAACACTGATCAATTATCCTTACCTCTGACACAGTGTTCTCTCTCCTACCACTGGTTGTCATAGCCCCTCCTCCTAGAAATTCCTGTTCATGTGATTGGATAGATTATAGGGGGTGTGGCACTGACAACCCATATAATGTTAATGGCATCACATCTTCTTCGATGTCATTTCTCTTAATTAACGACATTTCCCCGACTGCTACATAGGTCCAGTATGCGGATTGTTACCCCATTCACAACGTCTCGGTACAGATCCACGTCCCAGCCATGGCGTACGGGAGCTCCTACTTCATGTCTATCTCCAGGATAATATCCGACGATGTGAGTTGTCCAAGCTCCGGAGAATCGCCGCTGAGTGTGAGGGGGTTAAAGAGGTCAAAGGTCTCATGGCGTTTTTTCGGTTCTATACTTTTCAGGCTACCTGCACACTGTCGAACCTGACCAGACCGCGATCCGCTGTGCTGCCTTTTCACCCCGAGGACTTACTGCACACGAATATACTGGTGAGTCTGTGCTAATAGAATGAACGGGTCACGCAATTTACATCCTATGCTGACTGTAGACCGCGCCCTATTGGTGTAAAATCAATACGTAGCTTTAGTAATCTCCGCGTCACAAATGTTTATGTAACAACGTGTGTAAGAAATTAGTTTACAATAATTGAATTTGGATCAAACGAGCCTGCATCTGGCGAAACGCGTTACTATTCCTCACTTTATATTTATCCAAACGATCTGAGGCTGGGTCAGAGTTGTAATTAAGTTACAAGTGCACAGAACAAGCACAACTGATGCACAACTTGTATCTTTGCACCGTGCCAACCTTAGTGTGAGTACAGCATTGGTCGGATCATTTATATACAACATGAACAGGCCAATCAGTCCATTATCCGCTAACTGGCCCGATAATTGGTCGGTATGTACCCTCTATAGTCCAGCGTCCTTTGGTATCATGGCGGCTTCCATCTGGATTGTGTGACCATGAAACACACGTTCTCGCAGTGTGAAAATCAACAAAATGCGTCAGCTCGTGCTCCGTTCTGAAGCACCCCAGTGTGTACACAATGGATTTAGTTTTTCCGTGAAGGTATCTTGTGTGATCATTCGTTTTGGAATACACAGATAATGGATTATTGATAGTATTGATTTTGGACCATATCAATCAGCTGTAGATACCTCGACCTTAGACGCAGCCTCCAGCTGTTCCCTGTAATCACTGATAATTCCTTCTCTCAGAATTGCAGTAACAGCTGGTGTGAGACCATCACTTGCCGCATTCCCGTGTTACACAAGAACGCCGACCTCTCGCTCTCCGTCCTGCGTGTTATTCACAATCATTTCTTTATTAAGGTGAGTCCTGATGCTTGCAGTATAGGTTATATTACTGTACCTACAAGGAAAGAGCTAGAAGGTGCGTTGTATAAGAAGCAGTGGCCACTCGGAGACCGCAGCCATAGACGCAGGGTAGATGCCATCGTGTTCCGGCCGTGAACAAGCCGACCATTGTTTCTCTGGGGAGGAATGAGCTCACGTCCCGCTGGGAATAGAACAGGAAAAAGCTATTTTCAGATGTGACGTCTGTATCAAACGCAGCAATTTAGAGAAAGGACTTCGGACGGTTGGTGCCACCTCTGCTGGGAGACGGCTCCCTGAAACTACTGGGAAACCTGTTATTGTGCTAATGATGAAGATTTCTAAGACTAGCTGGAGGGCAAGAGGTGGCGGACAGGGCATGCTTATACTTGTAGTTCTACACGCCCTGATCTAGAGTATTCATGACTCATTGTTTTATAGGCGAAATTCCGCTCCATCAAAGTGATCAGCGAGTTCATCCTCAACGTCAAAGAAGACGGCACCTTGTTCACAGACAGCGCAAGCCACAGGACAGAGGTATTGGGGCGTTACTACAGGGGGTGCGGGTACTACGAGACCCGAAAGAGCTCTCAGAGGCTGACAGTTTAGGACAGTGCTTGGCAAGCACTGTCTTAGGCTGTCAGCCTCTGTCAGCTGCTGTCAGGCAGTTGTCCCATCCAACTCCTTCCTGGACCCGCCCATCCAGACTTAGGCCCCGCCTTCTTGGAGATGACATTGACCGCGTTTCTTGCATTACAGAGCGTCCTGGAGTTGCTGCAGCCTGTGCTGCTTCCCCTCTCCCTATGGATCCTCATCGGAAGCATCATCGGGGGACTCCTTCTACTGGCCCTGATCATTTTCATATTGTGGAAGGTACGTCAGCGACACAACCAAATCCTTACTGCACACAGGACTGATCCAATGCCTCTAGATCAGATTTACCTATGTTTTCCTCACTGGGGTCATCTGGTTACTTCACAAGCTATTAGTAAAGAAGGATGCGTTTTTCCTGGTGAGGTGCAGTACCTCCCAACAGCCACCAGATGGAGCGCTGCCCAAACATCTACACCTACATACGTACAGTTGCTCCTCATCCCCCCCCAGACAGTGTGCACAAACAACCTCTGGTTACATGATATAAAAACACATAAATATATCCAGTGTAAGGATTTCTACCAACTGGGCACCAGAGCTTACAATCAACAGTATGTGAGGACATCATTATACACCCATTTTGCTGAACTAAGGCCCCGATCTCACATTTAGAGTGTTGAAGACACCTCCCCTTTCCGTGTAAGCCCTATTTCGGGCAGAATAGCATCCAAAAAATCAGGACAAGCCCTATAGTAGTTTGGAAGAATCAGGACAGGTTTGCTGGAATCAACAGCTGAATGAAGAATTAGCTGAGAGCCCCACCTTCACGCAGCTGTCACAACCCTTTCATTCCATGCAGCGTTGGGGGTCTCAGAGACGTCTGTCACAAAGCTTCTGTCATGTCAAACCGTCCATATCACTATTAAGTAGGGTTTATGAGGTTGCTTGTAAGTGCAGACTAGTTGGACTGAAGCAACACCTAGTGGTAAATCCAGGTCACTGCAACACTTGAAATTAATTTTTAAGTGTGCACATTCAAAACAGAATAACTTGCGTTATAGCAGTGACAATAGTTATTTTGTTTTACATGTAGATGTTTCTGTATGGAAAAAATGATCGCCATCTGCATAAATACCATAACACACCAGCTGTGTGTACTATATAGGTCATCAACTTGCAAACATAAGAGCTTGTAAAACGGCCTCATGGAGCAGCTGACATCAGTCACATATCTACATATACAGCCATTTGTATGGTACTGTTACTAAATGCCTGAGGTCCGCTAAACCTTCCTCATTGTATGTGTTGCACTGCCATCTAGTGTCCCTAAAGTGTACTACAGTCACAATGCCTAAATTGATTTCTTTCTTAAGTTGAAAGCAATTTAATAGTGTAGGATGACAATAAGCATTAGTAGGCTGTCAGGGCATTCTGAGACTTGTAGTCCACAGTATAACATATTGAATACTGTTTTGCAGCTTGGATTCTTTACGAGGAAGATCCAGGGCGAGGAGGAGGCCACGAAGGACGAGGAGAAGGAGGTGGCTGCTAAGGACGAGCAGTGACATCCCCTCCAGCGTTCAGAGCCATAGTCCGGGATTCTAGAGACAATGGACCTTGTATAACTGCACTGGAGAGCCAGGAAATGGTCTCAGTAATAGGACTGGGGCCGTTCATTTAGGACTTCTTATAGAAGCCACCATTGGGGGGCGCACAGTGGACTGCTGTACAAAGGACCCATATGCGGGTGAGGGGACATTGCGCACACTGGACTGTGACAGGACTTGTTATGGAGTGGTCTGTGGGGGCAGCATCCAGCCTGCTACCGGCAATGGGGACTCAGAACAGCGTAATTCCATCCAGGACCAAGAGACGCTGGGAAACCGCGCAGGAGATAGAGAAATATTTTCATACGGTTTTAAATGGTTGCTTAAAGGTCAAACATGACCCAATGCGGTAACACCCAATAAATCCTTTACATTCCACTCATTAACATGACCGTAACGTTCTAAGATCACACACCAATCAGATACAAGTATTTCTTTCCTCTACGCATAACTGGATAGGCTGCACTCTCAGCGATGTCTCTGGCTCCTAGTGACTGGATAGGCTGCACTCTCAGCGATGTCTCTGGCTCCTAGTGACTTGATAGGCTGCACTCTCAGTGATGTCACTGGCACCTAATATAATGTAAATGAAAGTACAGGGATGAGCTTAGATCCAGCTTGAGTTTAGTCTTGTGCACAATAAACCTCTTCCAGTATATTGGCCACCTATCTATCATGGATGAAAATTTAGCCAAATAACCTCTCAGATGCTGAAGTGGGATCACACATCGTAAGAAAACATAAGATCATGTCAAACAATAAGGCAAAGAGAGGCACACGGCTCCATACAACACCCAAATGCCAACAAAGGATACATTCTGTATAAAAGGATTAAGGAAATAAAAACGTCACAATCTGATTTCTTTACCTGAATACCTTTTTCAGCAAGATAGAAGTTTGTCCCCGGAGTTTGCGAGGAATTAGAGAAATATTTCATAAGAATCGAGAGAAACCGGTTCCTCAGGGGGTGGGTGGAGCTGAGACACTTCCGCCCCCAAGGAACCAAATTCTCATTCAGCATCAGGAAACACTGTGTGACAGTAGAATTAGTTCAAAGGAGTCCGTATAAACCGCATCTGAAAGGACTAATACACGACAAAGTACGTAGCTTTACACTGCATGTCATACCCCTTTCACATCACCACCTCAGAAAAACCCCGGTTTTTCAACCTGGATTTAAAAAAAATTCTGAGTCTGAGTGTTTCACATCACTCATGAATTTCCCGGGTTTTAGTGGATTTAAATGTGACAAGGCATGCTGATGGTTGTAGTGCTACAAGCACCAGCATGCCCAAGGATACCAGGGCATATAAGCACATGGAGAACTACAAGCCCAAGCATGCCATGTCATCCTGTGCTAAACACAACATAGTAATGCCTCCCCAGATACATAATAAAAGATAGGGCGGCTCTCAACATAAAAAAAAATACGTTTATAAACCTTAAAGGAGCTTCCAATGGTAATCTTTCCCTGTTACATTCCTTGCTGGTCATAATGACTATCAGTGACTCTGTACTATCTTCAGGTTTGGCCAGATCCTGAAACATTTACTTACTAGGTTTCATCATTTTGCTCTTAAAGGGGATGGAATTTTCTTTTACTAAATAGATTTCAAAATTCCTACAAAGGATTAAATAAACAAAACAGCTTAAAGACGTCCTTATTACAATAATTATAGGAGAATCATATAAAAATGTGAAAACAAACCTTATGCTCAGATTTCATCTTCGTTATAATACCAGTTATTTAAAAAGGATGTTTTAAGTTATTATTATAATTAGGGAGGCAAGCTAATAGAAATGTGTAGGAATACAGGACTGCCACTAGGTGGCATCATATCCCCATAACTGTCCTATTTATAGATAATGCACCACAATTATCTGCTATCTAGGAAAATAAACGAGATGCTGGAACACAGACAGGTGAGTTACGGTTTCTAATCCACTAATCCTTTGAGGATATTGGACGATGTAGAAGATGCTGACTATGCATTTAGGGAAGTTGCACTGTATATGTGTGAGAGGTGGAGAGAATGTAAGAGGTGGCCTAGTGCTTTTCACTGGACACTCCCCCTAGTGCTGGACATGCCCCCAAGGAGTCAGTCGTGCACCCAATGCTTTGAAAACACCCTCTGTGACACAGCAGCAATACACAATTCTGAAGTAAACTCTGAAGGGGCCCCACGAAGTTGCTCTACCAGGGCACAAAATTCCTCTTGGCGACTCATCTACATCATGCACACCATAACTACACATAGCCACCTATTAACCCTGTACAGGTCTGGGCGCAGGACAGGGAACGGGGTTTCCATTATTCAGAAGACAAGAATGAGGTTGGACACACCGAGGATTCTGGGTATATGAACAAATTTATCTTAACTTTACAAACCTTCCATTGTTATTGATTTCCGCTAATCTGCTTCTTTTACAACCACTTCAATCATTCCCAACCTCCAACCAAAGGAAACTAACTGGGGACGAGAAGAACTAATTTATGTGGAAAACAAAAAACAGAAAATTAAAATTAAAATGAAAAACAAAACCGTGGACCCCATTATTGGTCTCTCTGTAGGGGGAGCGATGAGGACAGGGTATAATGGGGGGGCTTATTGTCCAGTCTCTAGGTCCTGCATCCAGCAAAATGAAGTCTGTGCGCTGGAGCAGAATATGAACTATTCACGCGAGTTGACCAACCAATAGCAGCATGGCGTCTCTAGTTTCTTGGTCTCTGATTGGATGGCCAAGGAAGGTTCCAGACAGCTGGGTCTGGGGAGCGAGGGCAGGGGAGGGGGAAAGGACAAAACTCATAAGGGGTTATACCAAATTCCACTTTTCAGGGGCTGAAACGGACGACGCTTCGTCGCTGCTTGCGGAGGAAACTATGAGAAGAGTTTTGTTATTTTCCTGATGGTATGAAGCCAAGCAGCGATCACTTCTGTGGGTCCCTTCATTTTGTGGATGCCAAGTGGGTGGTTTGTGGTGATGTTGGGGTCTCCGCCGGACCCCCAACCCTATTCAGAGCGCATGTCCTGATACGATGTACAAGCTGTAGGAATGGAGTCGTGGGGCCTTCAGAAGGTCCATCGGTCATGCACTTGGCTGTCGCTGCTGTAGCTGTTGCTGGCAGAGGCTTCTGCGCTTGGAGCTTGTCGCGTTGAGTCCTCGCCATTTAAACTCTTTCGGCAAACGGGGCAGGTGTCATGCTGTGGGAGACAGAGAACAAGGCAGAGCTTAAGGTTACATACAGGACCTCATTGCAGAATGCAGCCTGTAACAAAAAGGGGTTACACCAGTAATTACATACCAATATAGAATTCTACACAGAACCAACTAGAGGTCGCTGTGACCTTAAAACCCTACACAGATCCTCCCAGGAGGACCGCATGACCTCAGAACCCTACACAGCTCCTCCCAGGAGGACCACGTGACGAACCTTACATAGCTCCTCCCAGGAGGATAGCATGACCTCAGAACCCTACACAGCTCCTCCTACAAGGACCACGTGACCTCAGAATCATACACAGATCTTCCCAGGAGGGTCCAGTGACCTCCGAACCCTACACAGCTACTCCCAGGAGGACCACGTGACCTCAGAACCTTACATAGCTCCTCCCAGGAGGACAGTATGACCTCAGAACCCTACACCGCTCCTCACAGGAGGGCCACGTGACCTCAGAATCATACATCCTCCCAGGAGGGCCCCATGGCCTCAAAACCCTACAAAAAAGGACTATGTGGCATGGATTCTCACATAGAAACACCCAGGGGGCACTGTGGCTTCAGAACTCTTCAAAGAACCACCAAAGAGAGCCCAGTGACCTCACAACCTTACATAGAACCGCCCAGAAGGCACTGTGGCCTGGAAGCCTTACCAGCTGTGCAAAGAGCACGAAGGGTACAGCAACAAGGACTTACCATTTCCAGCCAAGGCACAATACAGTCACCGTGGAAGAAGTGATTGCAGGGAAGCTGTCTGACCTGTTCTGATACAGCATAGTCCTCCTTACACACCGGGCACTCCAGTCCCAGATCTGCAAGACAAGAGCACCATTATCTAAAGAGGATCAGAGAACAGGGGAGGAGCCTCAACAGAGGGTCAGAGAACAGGGAAAAGCCTCAACAGAGGGTCATAGAACAGGGGAGGGGCCTCAACAGAGCGTCAGAGAACGGGAGGAGCCTCAACAGAGCGTCAGAGAACAGAAGAGGAGCCTCAACAGAGGGTCAGAGAACAGGGGAGGGGCCTCAACAGAGGGTCAGAGAACAGGGGATAAGCCTCAGAGGGTCATAGAACAGGGAAGGAGCCTCAACAGAAGGTCAGAGAACAGGGGAGGAGCCTCAACAGAGGATCAGAGAGCAGGGGAGGAGCCTCAACAGAGGGTCAGAGAGCAGGGGAGGAGCCTCAACAGACAGTCAGAGAGCAGAGGAGGAGCCTCAACAGAGGGTCAGAGAGCAGGGGAGGAGCCTCAACAGACCGTTAGAGAGCAGGGGAGGAGCCTCAGAGGGTCAGAGAACAGGGGAGGAGCCTCAACAGAGGGTCAGAGAACAGGGGAGGAGCCTCAACAGAGGGTCAGAGAACAGGGGAGGAGTCTCAACAGAGGGTCAGAGAACAGGGGAGGAGCCTCAGAGAGTCAGTAAACAGGGGAGGAGCCTCAGAGGATCAGACAATGAGGAAGGGACGCCATTAAAATAGTCATAATGAGTCTCAATGGCA
>WWET01000987.1:26187-31653 GCA_011038615.1 Limnodynastes dumerilii
AAGGAGACCTGAATAAGATAGCGACTCAGCGGTCCAATAAACCCGTTATTTCACCCAGAAGTCAGGTTTATAACATCTCGGCTCCGACGGAGAGGAAACCCGGGATCCCTGTGACGATCTCGCCAGCAGAGCTGATAATCTCCCGGGCCGCTGGTTTATTAGTGGGCTGTGGTTAAACAATGTCAGGAATGAAGCAGCTGGCAGCAGAAGTCTGAAGAGTAAAGTATTAGACGGAGATTATCTCTCCCCGGCCGTGACGGCTCTAATGGGAATAACTGCTGCGAGAGGTAACGAGGGATCCAGCGGGCATGAGAGGCAATCAGGCAGAAGACCTGTGTAACACGCCCAGCTAGATGCCAAGCGGGCAACACAACACATACACTTCTATGTACAGAGCACCAGGGCCACGGGGAGGTCAGTGACCCAGGAGGGCGGCTCCTCAATATCTCCGCTCACTCCCGTATACCGTCCCTTCTGGAATCATATAGAACCGCGGCACGAGCTGATTGGCCAAAGCACATATAAGCCCCTCTCTTGTTTTGTGGCCATCTATGAACGAGGCTCTTTGTAGCCCATTTATTGCATAAAAACAACAAAAGGAAAAGGAGAAAGACGCAGATTAGACTCTAAGGAGCCCGCCAGCGGCTCACCGCGCACCTTTCAGTTCATAGCACACATAAGTCAGACAATGGATGCAAGTGTACACAATATAGGGACATCGCACTGCGCAATTACAGGGCAGCGTAACTATACCTGCTAATGACAGCGACGCACCAACACATGAGAGGTAAGCCGCCCGTCCAACTGAGACATGTTTAGTGTGCCGCGGTTCTTTTGCGAACATAATACACGCTAAACAACGCAAAATCCACCACGCCCCCTTCTCCTCCCGTCTTCCGGGCTGCAGCGAGAACAACTTCTGGTCACTGTGACACAGCTATAGGCAACGCTCAGGGACACACACAGGAGCGGGCACTTACCTCTGCGAAATGCGTGGAGCCATTCTCCTCTAACGTGCTCCCCCCGGAATCTAGGAAACTGAGACACAAACAAGGGAGAGGTGACGCTAACTCCTCCCCAAGCAAAGATCACACAGCGCTCAGCCGCTGACCCCTGGACTTTACAGCACTGCCATAAACCGCTCTATCAGCTGAGCTGTAATAGAGTCCACAGGACAACGTCTTACGCTATCTACGTACCATTCCTGGACATAGATTGCGTAAGCGCAGTCTTTAGACAAAGATGATGTAACTGTGAATCCGGACCTATGTGGTTTGAAGGCTGGATATAAAGGCCAGCATGTGAGGCTGGATAATACACCAAATAACCATTAATACCATAATTGACTCTTTTAAACACAAGTTGGAAAATGTAAGAAAATTGGTGCTTAAAGTAAATCTACTCCTAAGAGCTCGAGCTCTGAGGATCGGGGAAGATTACCGGATCACTGACATCACTCGCACTCTTGACACACAAGAGAGATCTACTAAGACTCGTCGCGGACAATAGATCATCTAATAAGGGGCCAGCGGAAAGGAGTGGAGATGTTGCCGAAAGCAACCAATCAGATTCTAGCTCTCACTTTCCTATTTCATACTACAAAATGTCAGCTAGAATCTGATTGGTTGCTATGGGCAACTTTCCTTTCCCGCAGTTTAGTAAATCAGACCCCAGGTTTCCAATCAGACGTGCATATCAATGACCCCTTCACAGCGTCACAGCCACCAAGAGGGGAATTCATTACTTTATTCCTTAAAGAGCCACCTGTCAGACCGCTATAGGCGAGTTGTGAATCCCATCCAGGTGTTAAGGGACAGGTCACCTGACATCACATGTGACATCACTACACAGCGCTCTGCAGTTACAGGTGGCGATGTCACATGATCGCATCACATGGGGGTTATACAGCTTCAGAGCCCGGGTGCAATGATAAATAACTGGTGCACTCACCTGGAGTCTTCTGTTACTTCTTCTATGAAGCCGGAGTCACATCGAGGACAAATGTACTCCTGTAATGACAAGGGACAAGCGTGTGAACAGTGATTCCACCAAGTGCCATAGAGAAGAGACACCCGCACATGGATAAACGTCCCTTTTGTAGCGTTACTAAGTTCTAGTAACCCTGAAATAAGAGGCGGAAAGTGCGCAATTACATAGCGACTCGCGGCTGAGACCTCCTGGCGTTACTATGGGACGGAACGCTCATTATAGAGCAACACTCTGTTTAGGGGGACAGGTGACGCGGGAGATTATGGGTCTTTGCGCAGTTTGCTGGTTGTCGCAGAACTTGGGGGTGCAGCTGCAGCCATAGCATTGGGTCACGTCATCAGCACACAGCCCCTGCAAACCATAGAACCAAATGTCATTCTTCATGTTATCCCCTCCACAGACTCCTATTAATTCTGTGCTTCTACATACAAGAAATGATAAAGAGCCGCGTATTACACAGCCTGTCCCTTCTAGAGTGTCAGCTCCTCCTAGGACCAGTACCGGTTACCCAGCAGCACTTTATATATAACGCAGATACATTCCCACTACCCAGATATATATATATATTGTAGACAGACACTACATAGTGTTCAATGCAATCAGCTGATTGGTGACATCACCGCAAGCTACCTCTGGCTCCGATAAGTGTAACATCACCGGGCGCCTTCATGGAACTATGGTAAGAGCGGATCTAGGTGCCACTGTAACGAGATACCAGACAGTGATACGGAATTACACAGAGTCGCACAGGATCGCTACGCCACGGAAGAACCGGCTCCGCACAGCACAACACTAAGCGGTGAGAACAGAGCGCGCCGGCAGACTGCGGAGACCGCAAGACTGGCGCTCGCATTTATAGGATCCTTCGGCAGATGTCTCCTGAGCCCCCATGAGAGGACGCCTCGCACCCGTACATCATCCTATTCATGTACAGGAGAAGCCGGTAAACAACAACCGTACAGGCAGGCAAGCGTTAACCCCACCGCAGCGTCAGGCGATCTGAGCGAAAGCAATTAGTAAAGTAATTCCCGACACAAAACGAGATTTTACAATTTAAGACAACCCCCCCCCAAAAAAAAAACCACAATTAAAATCTGCTTTTGCATTAATAAGATCCAGCATCTGTCAACTGCGGAAAACTCTTCCTGCCCCGCAAATTCTGCGTCTACGCTGGAAACCGAGCTATCCCTATAAAGGTCACGTGGTTCCACAGTAAATCCATTAAAACAAACAAATAATAAAATTAGACAAAACCATATAACAAGGATCCAACCAAGCTCCGAAAACCCAAACACAGCGTCAAGCCCGTAATCTAGTGAATTTATGGGCATTGATTTTATAGTCATTTAATTTTTATCACATGTAATTAATTTTATACGCTATTAAAAATCTCCCTTTCCATTATTGTCATCTAAAGCGTCTCACTATAAATAAAGCCCATTTCATAGTACAAATGCGCGCTTTACGGATGACCTCCGCTGCGTGACCGTTCCATCACCCTCTAATCAGCGCTATTAGCTGTTCGCGCCCGATAGCAGAAAGCTACTTGCTGCTGGCCGTGCGCCAAGCTCCGTATATGAGTTTTGTCAATGGCGCTCGGCTGAGGGTATGAACCGCGATCTGACAGGCGGCAGCTGCAATGTGCAGGGTGACCCGGGACACCTGAACGTTCGCGGCAGCTCGCGTGCTGATTACACCATCGGTCGGCGGGAGTGTAGAGATAGGAATGGCGTGGAGGAAGCGGGCTGTATTTATAGACAGCCTCGCGGGGAAACAGCTTTATTAGAAGCATCTCTGCGGCACTGCGACAAACACCTAAAATAGTCTGGGGAGCCGAGGGACTGTTACGAGAGAGCGCTACCTGTATTACGGTACATAATTATTCCCCCGCTGGGGACGCCTCCAGCACTCACACACCTTCAGTGTTTTCACTGATTGCATCACAGCGGCCGCAGGATTTCCTACAAGTCCCTGGAGACTCCGTGACCACGGTAAAGCAGATCCGTACTCGTGACGGTAGCACGGAGCTTCTGCGCCCTGAACACTACCTTAACTTTTACGTGCATGCCCCTGTGCGTAAGGGACTTGTCTGTAATGCAGGATCGCGGGTAAGTGCCTTACTGGACGACCAAAATACCTCCCCCCGCCCTGCATGCGGACACGTTGTGGGTCATCACACTCCGCCATCGGAACTGGACACGTTGCGGAATCCAGAATCGCTCGTAATGCGATCAGATGCGTAACCGACATGTTCAAGCAAAAACCCTTGCGTATTATATAGCTACGGCATAGGGAGGACACGTGAGGGCAGATGAGCATCTAAGCTGATCCCCTGCACGCGACGCACCGGTCTGAAATGCTGCGCGTTCACCTGGATATACAGCCAAGGGCTGGGAAAGGATAAGAGCGCCTGCTGACATCACACCCCCTCTGTCGAGTGCCGTCAGCGCCAAACCAGTCAGACCTGCTCCAGGACTGTGTGGGTTTCCAAAGTCTGTCACGTGAGCTTACATTCTAGCATTTGCACAGTAGGAGACTAAGAAAAGGGCCACAGTGGTTGTCCAATCAGTGCACGTGTTATAAACCACAATGCTTATATATAAGACACTCCCAGGGCGAGGCAGCACAAATCCAAGATGGCGTCTACGAAGTCACACCACAGCTATTAAACAACATCAACCGTAAAGCACCAGAATGACCTGGACTAATTACAACACTATAATATGTGCAGGGAGGGGGAGGGGGGGCTGGCCGCTATTTGTGTGCTACGGTTATCTGGCCCTGAGTAACACGGTAGAGTCGATGATCAGAGCGGTATTCCCTGGGATGGGAGAGGCTCTGGGAGAAATATGGCACCACGCAGCCAGTAACTGGAACAAGTTTCGGTATAAACAAGACACGCACTTCCCCATAATGTAGAACACACCAAGAGCTGCACAGAAAATGGCGAATAGAGAAACAAAACATACTTTCAGTTTGGAAATAAGAGATCTGTGAAGTGGTTTTGCAGGGTGAGGAGTGAGCGGTAATGGTTCAATTCCTCCATCCAATGCTAAGGACTGAACTCTACCCTATGGCACCATTCTGTTACCCAGGGTGATAATAATTATTATACCCAGCTAATATAGGACATTACAACGCCTGTGCCAGCACAGCAGCTAACAGGAACAGACATAGCGAGAGAGTCTGTGTATTCTTAGACGTCAAGGACTGCGCAATCATGTGATCAACGGATATTAAACACTGAATTCTGATTATATATTCTCTCTCTCCCTCCCTCTCCCTCCATATCTCACTCTCTCTCGTAAATGTACAGGAAAAGGGTTCCAGAAAAAGCTCCACCTGGTGGCCAAGGGAAAATGTGCACATAGACTGCACTTACTACACAAATAATAAATGCATTAACCAGGATGGAGAGGGTGTCTGTGATAAAATGAGGATAAACTGTTCAGCGGTGTGTTCGTGTATATATACATA
>WWET01000987.1:38419-53989 GCA_011038615.1 Limnodynastes dumerilii
TTCCTTACATTGCCTCCTACAGTCATCGGCCCATCATATTCCGTTGGGGATGACAGATCAGAGTGATAGGGGGGAATGACATGAGAGTTCATTCCCCTCTTCTGTGTGGACTATCAGGCCTCTACATGTACAGAATGCTGGCAGGGGTTTGGATTAATATAATTTTATGTCACAGATATACTTTTTTTAATCAGACACAAGACACACGTAGTGAAGTGTATTTTTATTAATAATAACATTTACACAAGTGAAGATATGAGAAACATTTAATGAATAAGTTATTTTAATACATTTTAAGCAGTAAACAGTCCTTAACACAAACAAGCTTTACTGGTAACAAGGTGCAGTGTGACGCTGGTCAGGCTTCCAGATGCATTTTATTTACTATTATCTCATAAAGCAGCTGCTGCAACAGACATGCACAGGAACGGATCCAGAGTCACAAACACACACACACAGGAACGGATACACACATGGATACACACACGGATACACACACACAGGACCGGATCCAGAGACACACACACACACACACACACACACAGGACCCGATCCAGAAAGACACACACAGGACCCGATCCAGAAAGACACACACAGGACCCGATCCAGAAAGACACACACACAAACAAACAAGACCCGATTCGGTTGCAGTACCCGGTTAGAAAATTTGATTTCCGAAATAGGAACATCGGAAAGTTCCTTTTCGGGTGTCCCTATTTCTAATTTCTCCAAGTTTAGAATTTTTTTTCAGAACGGGTGAGTATGCCAATCGGTATATTCAACCATTTCGTTTCGCAAACGCCACAGCTACCGCAGGACCCGCACCACAGGAAAGTTGAGTAACCTCTCCAGGATTAGGGTCAGGCTGTGAGGAAGGAACGGTTAGGGTCAGGCTGCGGGGGAGGCATGGTCAGGGTCAGGCTGCGAGAGTTGGTGGGTTAGGGTCAGGCTGTGGGGAAGGGAGAATTAGAGTCAGGCTGCGAGAGTTGGTGGGTTAGGGTCAGGCTGCGGGAGATGGAGGGTTAGGGTCAGGATGCGGGGAAGGGAGAATTAGAGTTAGACTGTAGGGAAGGGAGGGTTAGGGTCATGAAAGGGGGAGGATTAGGGTCATGAAAGGGGGAGGGTTAGGGTCAGAATTAGGGGAAGGTTTGGTGTGGATTTTTGCCTTACCTTTCGGACAACCGAAAGTTCAGTGCTCCATGGTTTGATTGCAATGATTTATTCGAAACTACTAGCTGGGAGAAAACGTCCCTATCAAAAGAGGGCCGTTCTTTCCGGAGATCCACACCCGAGACACACACACACACGGCCTGATCCAGAGGGGGACACACACACACACACAGGACCCAAACCAGAGACACACACACATGCACACACAGGACCCGATCCAGAGAGAAAAAATTTCCTCTTGTTGTGCTTCTCCATTCTGTCTGCGCTACTCGAGATATAAGAAAAATAGCAATGCAAACAGATCTTCATCTTCAGGGAGATCCATGATGTTCCATGATGTTCTAAAAAGAGGGAGAACATTGTTCATTACCTCACATGCCAGCCTCTCTCTCCCCCATACAACCCCCTCCCTACATGCCAGCCTCTCTCTCCCATATAACCCCCTCCCTACATGCCAGCCTCTCTATCTCTCTCCCAAACACTCCCCTGCATGCCAGCTTCTCTCCCCCAAAACAACCGCTGCATGTCAGCTTCTTTCTCTGTCATACCACCCCCTGCATGCCAGCCTCTCACACATACCACCCCCTTCATGCCAGCTGCTCTATCACATAACACCCCCTACATGTCATCATCCTTCACACACCAACCCCTGCCTGCCATCTTCCAACACACCAACCCCTGTCTGCCATCCTCCAACACACCAACCCCTGCCTGCCATCCTCCCTCATATACCACCCCATGCATGCCAGCCTTTCACCCATACCACCCCCTTCATGCCAGCTTCTCTATCACATACCAACCCCTGCCAGACAGACACACCCACCCACCCACCAACCAACCCCTGCCTGGCAGCCTCCAACACACACCAACCCCTGCCTGCTATTTTCTGTCACATCCCATGCGTTCACCATGTTTTCCTCACATAAAAGTATGTCAAATGTATTTCCTCTGCACACACACACACGCACGCACGCACACACACGCACACACGCACCAACCAACCAACCCCTGCCTGGCAGCCTCCAACACACACCAACCCCTGCCTGCTATTTTCTGTCACATCCCATGCGTTCACCATGTTTTCCTCACATAAAAGTATGTCAAATGTATTTCCTCTTTTTATAACATTAAATCACCTCTAAAATTCAAGCTTTCACTCATACACCACCATGATAACCCTATTTTCTCTTTACTCACATACAGCACACTGAAACACAACACCGCCATTACCTTAATCACTTGTTCTGCTTTCAGTTGCAGCCTGTCCCCAGTTCTGCTATATTCACTTTCCACTCACAAACAGCATCCTGCACAAGAGATTAGAGCAGAGACGCCATTATCTCACCTCAGCCTCCTGCTGTCCCCGGCAGCACTGCATACCATGTGACTGCAGGAGTCACATGGGCTGCTGATGTCACAGGGTCCTTACGGTGAAGGGAACTAGCCACTACCCAGAAACAGATCTCCCAGCGGCAGCCAGAGAGTGCTTCAACAAACTTTATTAACACCATCCAGTGGAGACACAGGCACATATGTGAGGGTGAGAGAAGCTGCCTGAGAGAAGGTGATGAACAGAAGCTGACAGGAGAATCCAGGTGAGTGCTGGGGAACGTAGGGGAGCTACAAGTCCCAGCATGTTCTGCTTATTAGCTCCATGGGGCTCTCCACTGTGATAGGACTATAACTCCACCATGCCATGCTGATCAGAGCTTCATAGGACTCTGTGGTGTGGTAGTGCTGGGGAACGTAGGGGAGCTACATCTCCCAGCATACCCAGCTAATCAGTGCTTTATGGGACTCTCTAGTGTGGTAGAACTATAACTCCCAGCATGACCTGCTAATCAGAGCTTCATGGGGGTCTATGGTGTGGTAGGACTACAACTCCCAGCATGCTTTGACAGCCACACAGCTATGGGACCCTCTACTGGTGTGGACGTAGTGCTCACAGCATACCTTGCAAGTAGAACATCATGGGTCTTGCTAGTGTGGTGGACTACAAGTCTCAGCATGTCCTAACAGCTAGAGCGACATGGGGGTTCTACAGGAACCACACATCTCCCATTGACCTAATACAGTGGTGACTAGCCCAATACTGCCCATGAGCCACCCTAACTATCCAGAGGGCCATCAATTACCTTTAATGTTCATATTATAGTATATTTAAAGAATAAATTAAGCAGAGAAATACACCTCTGTGTAATACTATTATACTACTCTATGATTATCTTGTACGTGTGTTATGTATTATACCAAGCAATTCCGAAGTCAACATTGTATGCAGCCAAGGGCCACATACATCCTTAGAATGTGTGTATATATATGAAGGAAGAGGTTCGCCCTCAGTGTTATGGTTTTGTTCTATTAAAGTGTTTTTCATTATACCAGTGCAGGACTTCCTGCTACAGTTTGCTTATTTCCTGATTGCACCTCAGCAAGTTTGAAAACCTTTTTTGTGGAGTGCCGTTTTCCCTCACAAACCATAACATTCTATCTTTAAAATAAAAGTCAGGGAATCAGTTACATACATCTGCAGATATATCATAAGCCACCAGCCACTTACAAGGCTTCTCTGTTTGGTGGTCCTAACTCTAAATCTATCAGAGTCTCAAATACATGGGTCATATATCATGTATTTTTTAATTGAGAGCTTACCCCCGGCAGAGGTCCCCAAGTCTCCAAAACAGCCACTCTGGAACAGCACTCCCTATCAGCTACTATCCCAGACATGCTTTAAAACAAAAATCCAAAATGGAGGTTGCTCAAATCAATTTAAAAGGTAATATAATGCAGGTGCTGCAAGGTAGATATATGATAATCCACCAACAATTTAAAAATACATTATATATGACCCAAAGTTGGGACTCTGATAGATTTAGAGTTAGGACCACCAAACAGAGAAGCCTTGTAAGTGGCTGGTGGCTTATCATATATCTGCAGATGTAGGTTACTGATTCTCTGACTTTTATTTTAAAGATAGAATGTTATGGTTTGTTACTAGGTAATTGCAAGAGTGCCAGGCCTTTTTGTATTTGTGTAAACTCCCCTTACCTTGCAGCACCTGCATTATATTACCTATTAATTGCGCCTCGTGGTGCAATTAAAAGAGGATTTATTGGTAGGCTATTTTAAAAGTCTGGTTAAAACTCGTACCAAAAGCAAGAAATTAATATGCTAGCGACGAAACGCGTAGGAGTTCAGCGACGGTGTCATCCGTGCCAACACTGTTTCCTGCCTGCACCTTGCACTCGCACCTTGTAAACCCTAGGACGCCAGCTAATACATGGAGCGGTGATGTACAGGCTTGTATTTGATCTATGCATATTAATTTCTTGCTTTTGGTACGAGTTTTAACCAGACTTTTAAAATAGCCTACCAATAAATCCTCTTTCAATTGCACTACGAGGGGCTCCCTTGTTCCTTTTGTGTTGTTTGTAGTTTTGGACGGCAGCAGAAGCCGACCTAAAAGAAGAGAAGCAGCGGACCTATTAGGACCCTAGTGCCTAAATATTGGATTTTTTAGTTCTTCAGAATAAAGTGTCAGTCAATACTCAGCATTGACTGACACTTTATTCTAAAGAACTACCAGCCTTGAGGTGATGCTCTTTTTGAGAATCATATATATATATATACACATACATATGTGTATGTATGAGTGTGTATATAATTGTCTCCTTGTCTGCGTAGACCTGCAGCTACGATGACTCAGATGGAGGCGCGGCTCAGCTCCCTGCTCCTGCAGGAACACTTTGGGGAGATCGTAGACCGTGTGGGGACATTTCTCCTCCGCACTGGCAGTCAGCCGCTGAAGGTGATCGCTAACGACACGGGAACCTCTCTGGACCAAGTAAGTTTTGTCCCCTTCCATGTATGCACCATGTAGTGGACGTGTTCTCCGCAAAGAAAACTCGGTTTTCAAAATACAGACGGACGGAAGCTCCTTTTCATCTGTGTCAATTTTGAAAATATTACTAATTAGAAAGTTTAATACTGAATGAGTAAGTATGGGGAATGTATTTATCATCATACTTACCCAATAATTATTTCCAAAGCTGCCGTCATACTGCCGCAGACCCACCGCACCGGAACGGACAGGGGGTAGGATGCAGGCAGGGGAGTCTTAAGGTCAGGCTGCGGGGAGGGGAGTCTTAGGGTCAGGCTGCGGGGAGGGGAGTGCAATCAGGAGTCTTAGGGTCAGGCTGCGGGTAGGGGAGTCTTAGGGTCAGGCAGTGGGGAGGGGAGTCTTAGGGTCAGGCTGTGGGGAGGGGAGTCTTAGGATTAGGTTGCGGGTTGGGGAGTCTTAGGGTCAGGCTTCAGGGAGGGGAGTCTTAGGATTAGTTTGTGGGGAGGGGAGTCTTAGGGTCAGGCTTCGGGGAAGGGAGTCTTAGGGTTAGGCTGCAGGGAAGGGTGTTTTAGGATTAGGCTGCGGGGAGGGGAGTCTGAGGGTGAGGCTGCGGGGAGGGGAGTCTTGGGGTCAGTCTGCGGGGAGGAAAGGGTTAGGGTAATGGAAGGGGGGATGGTTGGGGTAAGGATTAAGATAAGTGTTGGGGTTCGCTAAATACTTACATACTTTAATATTGCGTATGATAGATTGCTTCTCCTTGGCAAGGCAGGAGCTATCAATTTGAGAGCCAGTTGGGAACTGGCTGGTATAAAACGACCCTTTCAAAAAAGGGCCTTTCTAACCGCAGACCCGCCATTCCCAGATGTGACCGTGTGGATCCATCCCTCTTACAGGTGAAGAAATGTCTCTGCGTCCTCATCCAGCACAACCTGGTGACCTACCAGCTGCACAAGCGCGGCTTTGTGGAGTACACCGCCCACAGGGACTCCTGTCTGCGCATCCTCCGTTACCCACGCTACATCTACACCGCCAAGACCCTGTACGGAGACACGGGGGAGCTGATTGTGGAGGAACTCCTCCTGAACGGGAAGATGACCCTCAGCGCCAATGTGAAGAAAGTGGCCGACAGACTGGCAGAAACCATAGAAGGTGAATGGCAGCCGACCAGCGTCTCTTCCGTTTACGACACTTTTTTTTTTGTGTGTTTTACTTTTATAGTTGTCCTATCGTTGGCATGGTGACGGCAGACATTTTTTTTGACATTGCGCCGTTTTGTGTATCACACCAATGTTCACAAGAATGTTTTCTGTCAGGTTATTAGGAGCTAGCAGGGTTGCCATTTTCTGGGCTAAAGTAATGGGTTATAAATAATCGATAAAGACAAAATGGTTGCCTCCTTCCTGGGTAGGTGACTGGTGCAGCTCCAGGAAACGGCACCTACAGCTTTTAAGCTTCTGGGAACATTGGACCAGCTCTGGTGTTCCTGGCGTGCGCTTGTGAGTGGCTGTTACTTAGAATTTAAACAATACTGGATAGGCCAGCGCCATGCTTAGCAAACCAAGACTTACGAACCAGCAACATTTTCCATCAGGAGTCTGTTTGAGGAGAGAGATTAGCGCAGTGATCCCATGGATACCGCGGCCAACGTCAATCGCAAAGCAAAAAAAAATCAGGACCTTTATTATTATTATATTTGAGACCTTGCACAGCGGGCTACCTTGTGGTTATACCGTTGCTCTCCGCAAGGGTCGGGGTCTTTACAATTCCCGCATGATTCCTTCTGTTTATTTTGCTTGTTTGCTTTGCTTTGTGTTGATAGAATTTATGTTCCCAGAGAGCATTCAGTATGTATAGAGAGTTACAGGAGAGCGCCCTCCGATGGATGGATTGATATAATCATTACTGACGCTTTCTCCTCACAGATGGGAAGAATGTGGAATACAGCGAGGTGTTGGCGACTTTCAGCCAGCTGGCGGGTACGCACTTTGTACAGCGGTGCCCGGCTCTTCCTGATGCTGAGGAGGGGTCGGCGACTGAGGGACGTCGGCCACCAGCGCCAACCCTAGTGACCAACGAGAAAGACATGTTCGTGGTCCCCAAAGTCACTATGATCGGTATGTGAAAGGGCGTAATGTCTGATGGCTGGAAAGAGAGCCACTGGAGCTGTGCTTCCCAAGAGCTTGCAATCTAAATCCCTGACGTCATAGCCTTCAAGGTGTGATATTACAGCAGTAAGTCTCCTTCTGGCTAATGGCGTTTCCCGTGTCTGCAGGGCGAGGAAAGAGGCGGCGCTCCGAGGATGACGAGGACTGCGCCAGTCAAAGCAAGAGGCCAAAGAAAGACACAGGGGCAGAGGTGAGTGCACTGGAATTGCTAGGACAGCAGGAGGCAGTATGATACATTTCATGGGTCTGAATAGTAAATGACATCATGGTTGTGATGGATCATACACGTAAATCCCTCTGTCCAATCATGCGGCACAGCCCTGATCCTAGAAATGTGTTGCACTGTTGATGGCTCATGAGCGGGGCCAAACCGTTCAGTGCAGTATGACTCCTTCTCTCCTCTCTCCCTCCCCTCATTCTCTTTTCCTCTTCTCCTTCTTCTCTTTTCTTCTCCTACTCTACATATTTATTCCCCTTGCTTCTCTTCACTACTTTCCTCTTTTCGTCTCCTCTCATTTCTCATCTCCCTCCTCCTTCTATTTTACTCTTGCTTTTTTCCCTTTCTTTCTCTTCTTCTTCTCCCTTTCTCTCTCTCTCTCCTCCTTCTCCTTCTCTTTTCCTCTCTCTCTCTCTGCTCTCTCCTCCTCCTTCTCTTTTCTCTCTCTCTCTCTCTCTCTCTCTCTCCTCCTCCTCCTTCTCTTTTCCTCTCTTCTCTCTCTCCTTCTCCTCCTCCTCCTCCTTCTCTTTTCCTCTCCCTCTCTGCTCTCTCTCCTCCTCCTCCTCCCCCTCCTTCTCTTTTCCTCTCCCTCTCTGCTCTCTCTCCTCCTCCTCCTCCTCCTCCTCCTCCTTCTCTTTTCCTCTCCCTCTCTGCTTTCTCTCATCCTCCTTCTCTTTTCCTCTCCTTTGTTCTCTTTTTTTCCATCCTCTCTTTTCTCCGTCCACTTCTTTCTGTTTTCTTCTCTCTCCTCGAATCTTCTCTCGTCTCTCCTCTTTTCTTCTTCACACTTTTTTCCCCCTCTCTCTCCCCAGCTCAGCCAGGATGAGGGAATTTACTGGCAGATCAACACCGAGCGTTTCCACCAGCACTTCCGCGACCAGGCCATCATCAGCGCCGTCTCCAATAAGATGGATCAGGTCGGTGGTTTCCAGCCTGTATATAGACTGTGACACACACGAGCCCCCATCTCAGGCCTATACACTTAATCCTGGCTCCCCTCTTGTTATAAGACCAGCTGTAGCGGCCCTGTGGGACGTATGTTGTCGTGTTAGTATATAGCGGAATCGCATTGTGAATGCCCAGACGCACAGAACTGAGCAAGATTCTTAATATTATGCAACACTTACCCCTTTAGCTCCCTGTGAAAGAGGTTCAGACATTGGCTGAGTAAGGGTGTGTGTGTGTGCAATTTACTCTGTATTCTCAGTTTAAAAATGGCGACTTCTTTAGTCGTTTGTATTTGCACCTTTTGACTTGTAGTGTAAGTAGCGATGATGAAGCTCCAGCGCAGGTTATGGGGGGCTTTCTAAAAAGATGCATATGACAGAAAATATGAACTCGCCACGTGTTTGTTACTTTAGTGAATAAGCCCTAGTTAGTAAAACTCTTTAACCTATTTAGGGCCTGATTCACATGAACGGAAAGCCTGCGTTATTTTGGTTGCGAAGCTACTTGTGCTTAAAACCAGCTATTACAGTAGCCAAGATTCTCCGATTTTTATACCCGCCTCTATGGCGTGCATAGAAAAATTTCCACAATTGGGTGCACAACCAAAATACCGCGGGCTTTGCGCTGAACTGAATTGAGGGTTTTTTGTTTCAGTTCATGAATTGTTACATAAGACCAGATCCAGGATCCCGTACAATAACGGAGTTACGTAATGTGTACATCAGCTGTTGTTTAGTGTCTGCTCGTGCGCAGAACCTGGGCGATGCACGGAACGCTGGATGTACAGAAGTGGATTCCATATGTCCTGCAGTTCCGTACATGTGAGAGGCCAGACCTCCGTGATGCATTATACACCCAGTGGGTGACCTTCATATTTATAGTGCACAGTCAGGGCGGGGTTTAGCCCTTTTGGTACGATTATCTTGTCTGTGCGTTAAACCGTATGGACTGCGTCAGGTACATTGTCCAGTACTTACTGGAGACTAGGGTCCGGAGTCACAGTTACGTGGTTTTTACGCATTCGTAGTAGCTTATTTACGCTATCTACGTACCATTTTTGTACATAGGTTGCGTAAGCGCCGTCTTTACACCGCGCTTATGCAATCTACATACAGAAATGGCGTAAATAAGCTGCTATGTGCACGCAGTAGCTCATATCTTAAAACAATGTACACAAGACGAAAACTGTGAATCCGGACCTATGTGTTGGATGGAGATAATGGACGTGATCCAGAGGACATCTGGTGGAAGGTTACACGGCTGTTGACGGGTCTGCTCCATCTTGACGCTGTTTTATTTTAGACCAGCAGTGAGATCGTCCGGACGATGCTGAGAATGAGCGAGGTCACCACCTCTTCAGACGCCGCGTACACACAGCCACTCTCCTCCAATGAGGTAACTCCATCACCACGTGGTCTAGAAAGACTCCCTCCTTCCCTGGAGTCGTGGGGGGTAATGAGCCTCTTAGGGCACCCGTCACACTCCGATGACCGATCTACAAGTCGTCTGTTTGCATTTTCTAGATCTTCAGATCTTTTCCCCCGGGATATAACATTTCCAAGCAAGTCCTGGATCAGTACCTGTCTCTTCTAGCGGATGACCCGGTAATTCGCTCATCGTGGCACTGTCTTCTCTTTATTTAGTAAACGTGGAGCATACGCCCTAATTCTCTCTTTTTACCGCTTTCAGCTGGAGTTTGTCGGTCGGTCTGGTGACAGTGGTGGAGGAATGTTCGTTATCAGTATCCTTTCATTACAATAACGAGTAGAGACGCACCCTTGCCAACCAATCAGATTCTTGCTATTATTTACCAAGTAGAATCTAGGACGGTCATAGGTTACCTTCCACACTCCAGGTTCCCAGTTCCCAGCATGCAACACAGTATAAGCCCAGCTGATGTCTAGCAAAGCATTATGGGACTGAAAATAAAAAATGGAGGTTGTTCAAATCAATTGAAAGGTTTATATAAACAGGAGCATGAGAGGCCAGGGTAATCTAAACAGAAACAAAGGGCCGGATTCAGAGCACCGAGCGCATTGCATATGAGATACCGCGCATGCGCAGTAATTTTCTAACGTCCTCTATCTAGATTGCGTAAATGCGGTCTTAAGAGATGACGTTAGAAAATTACTGTGCATGCGCAGTATCTCAAGTCGGAAAACTCTGGGCGGATATGCAATGTGCTCGGTGCTCTGAATCCGGCCCAAAGTGGCCCATAAACCCTGCCATTATCCAGTAGCACCACCCTATCTGTAATATAAAAATCTGACATATTCATTACACATGTAAACATATGATCAGTCATTAACCACTTTCAAGGCTTTTATACTGTGCTGGTCCTAACTCTTAACAGTGAGAGTCCCTATGTTGGGTCATACATCCTGTGTTTTTCCGTTGAGATATAACGCACCCAAAACACCCCTTATACCTCCAAAATACAGGGTATCTAAAACGGAAAATAGAGATATTGCTGTAACATCCAATCAGATTCTAGCTCTCATGTCACACTTTGTCAGCTGCTGATCCCGGACACGGTTCCTTTACACACAATGGGCCTGATCCAGAACTACGCCTCGGAGTGAGTTTACGCGTGGCTGAGACGTAAAATCGCTGTTTTGTACGCACTGCGCATGTGCACCATAGAAAATACGCACATTAACATAGCGTAATTGTGACGGTATGGGCCATTCACATATGTGTCACGTAAATACTTACGTGTGGGCGTGCCGATTTTACGTTAGTCCAAATTACGTGTGAAATACGTGAAGTAGGCGGGGGTGGTAATTAAAGTGTACAGTATGGGCGTGCTTAGCTGTGTAAATTCGTTCAGTCCATACATACGTGTGCGTATGACTGCGTTTACGTTGGAAAAAGTTAAGGTAGGGTTTGGAAAGCGTATCTTGACAAAATACGTCCGTGCAAGGGGTGTGCCGAGGGGAGTGTAGCAAATTTCCGCGCACGAAAATACGCTCCGCGAATAAACGTACAGCAAACGTAGTTCTGGATCTACCCCAATGTTGGTCGCTAAAATCAATTTGGCAGCTGACAGGGTGATGGGCCACAGAAGCTATTTTGGAGGCTTTAAAGGGGGCCTCAGGTGTGTTGGCTCTCAATATAAGGATACATGATCAGGGAGCCTCACTGTTTTAGAGAGAAGACCTATAGTAGAAAAGTGGCTGATCATATATTTACATGTGTGCAGCGGAAGTGCCTGCATTTTATGTTGCAGATAGAATGGCAGGTTAGATACTGGGAAATATACAAAATGGTGGTTGCTCAAAGCAATTTTTAGGTAATGCAGACAGGTGTGTGAAAGGCCGGGGGAATCTACTTTACTAAACAAAGCAAAGAAAATGCCCCAACAATACTGCCATCAACCAGTAACACACTATGGGGCAGATCCAGAACTACGCATTTCCGCGAATTTACGTGTGGCGGAGACGTAAATTCGCAGATTTGTATGCACTGCGCATGCGCACCACAGAAAATACGCACATTCACGTACCGTATTTTAGAACGGATGGGTGATTCACGTATTTCAAACGTAAATACGTACGTGTGGGCGTGCCAAATTTACGTTAGTGAACAATATGAACAATACGTGCGTTTTACATGAAGTAGGCAGGGGGTGGTATTTAAAGTGTACAGTATGGGCGTGCTAAGCTGCGTACGTTCGCGTAGTCAGTACGTCCGTTAGCGGACGTATGCTGTTACGTTAGGAAAAGTTAAGGTAGGGTTTGGGTCTAGGAAAAGTTAAGGTACGGTTTGGGTCGCGTAATTTGAGAAAATACGTCCGTGCAAGGGGTGTGCCGAGGGGAGTGTAGCGACCTTACGTGTACGAAAATACGCACCGCGAAAATACGTACGGCACACGTAGTTCTGGATCTACCCCTATGGGCCATGTTCAGAGAACCGTTTCCATGAAGGAACGCAATTATACTCACTGCCGGTACAGGCCACACCCCCTCACACCCATGACACTCCCCTTCTCTCGGCCGTGCTGTCGGTGATTTCCACCTCCATAGACCACTTGTAACTTTCCTTGAGCAGTTACGTGCGATTCATAGTTGCGCCCACAAACCTTCATTGAAATGCCTTCCCCCGCCCATTTTTATATTTTCATGTGCGTATTTTTGCGTCACGTATCTGGACGTATGTATGCAAGTGCGATTCACAAGTCCATCCGTGAGTTACTTTCGCGCGTATAGTTTACGTAAAGTACATAAAATAAGTTACTACGCATGCGCAGTTGAAACGTACCTAAAAATATGCACGCAAGTCGCCGTGAAAACGGTTCTCTGAATCAGGCCCTGTATCATTCTGTAACATAAAACGCAGTAATGTCCCTTACACACATGCACATATAGGATAAGCCACCATCAAGGCCCTTCTGCTCATGTCGCTCCTAACTCTAACAATAAGGGTCCCTATATTGGGTCATATATGCTGTGTCTTTACATTGAGACTGGGTAATGCCCATGTACTGGGACATGTTATCTTGTGATGATAGGACAGGAGACGCTCCCTATGTCTGCTCTATGATGAGCACTAGAATCCGATTGGCTGCTAAGGGAAACCTCTGCAGTCTCCATTTTAAAATCTGAAGTATATTTATCCTGTCAATACGGATACGTTTATAAGTCGCCTTTTGTGTATTTATAACTATTTTTACGTCGGGTCCTTTGACTCTGTTCCATAAGATTTGCATAAAGCTGTCGCATCGCTGGCTGTCTCCAACCTGGAGTCCATCGTTCAGGAGCGGTGAGTAAAATCTGCTACCGGTTTTCACGTTTTTTGTTCTGTACGTTTCACGTGTAACGTTCTCCTGCGCCAACACTGCCCTGCATCTGCTCTGCAGGTTCGGCTCTCGCTGCGCCCGGATCTTCCGTCTCCTCCTCCGCAAGAGGCACTTGGAACAGAAGCAGGTGGAAGATTTCGCCATGATCCCCGCCAAGGAGGCCAAAGACATGCTGTATAAGATGCTGTCGGTCAATCTGGTCAACCTGCAGGTCTGTCTGCCAGGTTCAATGGCTGTCACTGAAAAGTTTATTGTCCGGCGCAATGGGAGGAGCTGATGAGATTTGCATGATCAGACACTGTCCTCTAGTGTTCAGTGGCTCATGGTGCAATGGAGGTGAAGATGATGAGTTATCATGACCGGATGTCTTACTGAGTTCCTTGTTCTGTCTCTCTCTTAAACAGGAAATCCCCAAAACTCCCGATCACGCGCCGTCCCGGACATTCTACCTGTACGCCGTGAATCCGCTCCCCACTGCCCGCATGTTACTGCAGAGATGCTACCAGGTACAGACTGCCCACATCTTTCATTACTTCCACAGCAACAAATGGTTGCCTAATGGATAACCAGTCATGATTCACTATTAATCTGGTCAGTGCTTAAATCCTGTTTTTTATTACATAACCTTTATGAGCGTTTTTTGCTAAATAAGTTTGGTTAAGTACCACTGTCAGCCTGTAGGGGTTGTATGGAGTTACCTTTCGAATGTTTGTCAACTATTTAATGCTGCTGTTAAGTACATCGCCATCTGCAGATTTGGAGGTGTAACTGCACCCGTTAATAAAATTTTATGAATATTTTATTTTTTCCGTAAATACAGACTGTGGCCAATCTGATTGAGAGAAGACAATTTGAGACCAAAGAAAACAAGTAAGTTTTGGAGTCCACAGTATTTTTCTTTATCTGTTTGTGGGTCCTTGTTTTCTTCCAAGTTGCCATTATATCTGCAAGTCTGTCCATCCACTGTAACAAGCGGTGGCAGCAATGTTGTGCCTTAGTAGTGTCACCATTTACTAATGAATCTGTAGGCTAGAGAAAATGGCTGCTAGTATTGTGTGTCACGTCTCAGTGATGTCACTGGTTCACAAAATGGCTGCCGTAGTGTTTGAAATCAGAAAGTGAAGCCCCAGTTTACATAGTGCTGTTAGGTTATAGTGCCCCCTGCTGGTGTGAAACCTCTTGTCTGTGTACTGTGCAGGCGGCTGCTGGAGAAGTCCCAGAGGATAGAGGCCATTATTGCCTCCATGCAAGCCACAGGAGCGGAGGAGGCCCAGCTGCAGGAGATAGAGGAGATGATCACAGCTCCGGAGCGACAGCAGCTCGAGAACCTCAAGAGGAACGTCAACAAGTGAGTAGAACGTCGCTATTCGAATTGCTGCGCCTTACACGCGTGCGTCTGAACCATGGGGTGCTCTCATTTTATTTGGGAACTCTGTAAATGTCCCATAGGTTTAACTTGCATTTTTTTTCTGTACCGTTAGACTGGACGCTAGTGAGATTCAGGTTGACGAAACCATCTTCATTCTGGAGTCTTATATTAACAATACGGCACCCAAGACGTGATACGAAGAAAGACCTGGGTCTCTGCTACCCCCGGGCACCCCCCACCACTCCCTTCCCCCACTTTAATCTGTTCCACATTGGAAAAAAATAAAGAGGTTTTAAGTACTTGGCTTTGGGTTTTTTTGGACATAGTTTCTCTAGAAATACAAGGTAAAGGTAGATATTCACAGTTACGTAGTTTTCATCTTACATACGTTGTTTTAAGAATTGAGCTACTACGCATGCATTTCTGTACATAGATTGTGTAAGCATGGTCTTTAGACTTCGCTTACGCAATTTACATACAGAAATGATACGTAGATGGCGTAAATAAGCTACTACGCTTGCGTAGTAGCTCAATTCTTAAAACAACGTATGTAAGACGAAAACTATCTAACTGTGAATCCGGGCCATTTTAATGTGTATGTATTAATAGTGCACAGTGGTGCTCATACACCAGGGGGCGCTAATGCACTGACGTTTATAATGGCACTTCAATTAAATACAATACTACAGCAACGGCTCTCTCCCACCAGCACAGCAATGACACATGTATGTATGTATGTATGTATGTATGTAAGTATTTATGCATGTAGTGAAATTTGCAAGAAAATACGTAAATTAATTGCCTCTGACGTGTGAAATGGATAATAGTCCAAATGTATACATTGAAATATAATGGTGGCTTACACACTGTATAAGCGACTATAAGGACACATTCATTATTTTTATGTGAAATAAAATTTGGTCCCTGAAATCTCACATGCAGCTCCATGTGGCCCCCTGAGAAGAGATGGGTGTAACATGGAGGCCTAACAAATGGAGGGTAAATTAATACTGGTTAATACAGTTATTTATAGTTTAAAGTTATTTTATATATTTATAGTTC
>WWET01000987.1:54037-72367 GCA_011038615.1 Limnodynastes dumerilii
TATTATTTTAGCTGCCTTCCTACATATGTCTCCTTTTCAAAATCTCTTTTTAGAAAATGGCTGCTGAACAAATTTTGTCTGTCATTTGGTAGTAAAGTGGGAAGAAGGGTGATTTCACAGACAGATTAGGGATGTTTCATCTCATGACAATAAGTGACTTGTTGCCATGGCATCATAAACGACTGGCATAAAAAAAGAGTGCATCTGTGTGTGCATATAAAATGTATATAAAGAGAGACATACACACATATCTGGCTAGTAATTGTAATATAACATTTTTGTTCAGAGAAGATAGAAATAAAACTGATAATTATTGTGCATTAATATGTTTCGTTAATCAAGGTTCTACTAATACATCTGGCAGCAAAATCTAAGAAGAACCCTCAGACGACAAAGGGGCTGACTCAGAATTTGGGAGTAAGAGCAAAACAGGTGCAAGTGTACAGCTTGGCTAAACCATTTTACAAAGAACTCAAAGAGTTGAGCTAAGAAACTTCACCTCAATTCTAATTCTGCTCTAATACACTATAATATAGAATTGTATAATTGCATATATACATTTATATATACAATTATACAATATAAATGCGCCCCCCCTTGCAGTCCAGCATGGTATTGCTCAGATCTGCAGTTGCACCTAGAAAAAGATGTAAATACAGCTCTGAATCAGGCCCAAAAGGTGGTTCCAGTGTTCTGCCAGCAGAGGGTGCACATGCTTTTCTGCCTTTAAATTGCAAAGGATTCTGGGATTGCATTGCTTCCTGTTTCAAAGTGCACGAGTGTTATTCAGTGTTTTTGCCATTCTGATTCCAACAAATGCTGGGGGATAAATTCCTGATCAATGTTATGGAAAGCTGAATGAATGAAAGATGAGAGCGAGGTGTAAAGAAGTGTAACCTGTCTAGTCGGTGACTGCACAAGATGGAGTCTGCAAAGCGCGTCCTGGTCTATCTGCGCAAGGAGAACTCTCTTCTGCAGTGTGCGCAGTTTGTGCAGGTAACAATGACTGTGCAATGACCCCAGGGGGGGGAGCAGGGGTAACTATATAATGGGGGCTGATTTGGTGGTAAGCACACGCTAGGAGTCATCATAGCAATGGAGTGTGGGTCCGAAATGTAAGCAACCCCACACCCTAAGTCACTTCCCCCCTCCCCTGCAGCCTAACCCAACGGGGTCTTCGCTAAGAATGGCCCTATTTCAATAGGGCCGTTCTCTCCCAGCCAGTTTCGAGCTGGCTGGGATATCGATTGCATATGCCTCGATTAGGCACAGCAATTAATCCCCGGAGCACCAAACACAGTCTCTTGGCTTACCTATAGGAGCACTAACCCCAACCCTTCCCCTAATCCTAACCCTAAATCTCCCCTTCCATTACCCTAACCATCCCTTCCCCGCAGCCTAACCCTAACCACCCCCCCAACACTAAAAGTCCCCAGAGAGGTTACTCATCTCTCCGGAGCGGTCAGCGCTGGGTCCTGAGAAAATGAATGGGCGAGTATGGCGATCGGCACACTCACCAATTCCTAAAAATTTTTAAAAAAAATTCTAAAATGGCCGCCTATTCAAAATAGAGACAAACTTTCGGCAGTCTCCATTTTTAAAAGTAACCAATTATAGCAGGGACTGCAACCTATGTACAATACGCGCTGCTTGCCTCTGGTTTGTGTCATCCGCCTGTCCCTCTGTGCGAGTTATGCTTTGATATGGAGCACCGGCTCTGATTCCGCTCCTAGGCTTTCTAAAAAGACGAGTATGGCGGCAGGAACTGGCGTAATGGCGTCCGTTTCGCTGCTCGTGAATATTCTCTCTGAATCCGTGGCTCTGTGTGTATGTTTTACAGGGTATAACCGGTCTCTATGCCTGCAGGCACCCGGACAAAGCGCTGGTGAACTGCGGTCTGGACCAGAACCGGTTTGTCATCTCGGATCAGCCATTCGGCGAGTCCAGGAAAGTGCAGCTACAGGTCGGTGTACGAGGAACAGATGTCTGTACATCTAGATTGACCGCTGTGTGTTGATAGCAGTGATCGCGATTTGGTCATAGAAATCCTTTGCTCTGATTGGATGATGCGTTGGTGCTAACATGGCCTGAGTAACTGCACGCGGGGAAGACATTCAGAGAAATATGGCAGATTGTACGGCTTAGGCATCTCTATAATATTTCTGTATTTAGTTTCTAATTTGTGTCTTTTTGTATCATTTAAATATAAATCATTAGAAGGAATGTTAAACAACAACTTGCTTTTTATTATATCCTAGAGACCCTCATTCTGCCCCATTAAGAACCTCAGCCATGACCAGGCTGCCTCCCTCCCAGAGGTGATACGGAATCGCGGCGTGGATGTGGGTGTCGCTGTGTTACTGCAGTCTGCCAATAAAAAGGTTCTATTGACAAGACGCTCTAAGGCCCTGAGCATCTTCCCCAATGTCTGGGTGCCGCCAGGTCTGTATCTTGTCCAGCTGACGACCCACTGACCCAGGTGGCCATTTTTATGTATAGATTATGAATATAGTGTAAGCTTTGGCCCACACTTATACAGAAGAGCCCCTGGGGTTCTGCAGCACAGAGAAGAAATGTTCTCCAGGACCTGCAAGGATTTTATCAGGCAGGAGGTCATTTAAAGGGGTAGTAGATCTCGGGGTTTTTTAGAGAGATTTTGAAAAGGAGACATTTGTAGGAAGGCAGCTAAAATAAGATAAACATCTTGCTATAAAAATAGAAAAAAATGTTTAATGAAATAATATAAAATATCTATAAATAACTGTATAAACGAGTATCAATTTACCCTTCATTAGGCCTCCATGTTACAGCCATCTCTTCTCTCTCTCTTCATAGGGGGCCACATGGAGCTGGGAGAGCAGGTGAGCAGATTTCTGGGGGGTCTTCCTTTCCTTGGTGTCTGGGACTCTCCTGTAAAGCATCAGGCCTATTACACATAATATGCTCATACATAACATCCTGTAGCTTTAATTTATTACTGCAACTGTAGAGTGCAAGCTCTTCAGGACAGAATACTGACTCTGTGACTAGTTCATACTTTTTAGTAGTTTATCACTGCAGTCATAGCAGATATATTTTGTAACCAATCGGGTGTTTGCATTATTATTTCTTGCATGAGAGGGATGAAAGCCAATATCTGATTGGCTGCTGTGGATTCCAGCCTGTGCTATTTGTCTCATGCGCCATACTAAAAAGACCAGTCCGCCGGTTTGGGGCACTTCTTTCACAAACTGCACATAGTCGGATCAAACGTATATAGTTAATTTCATTAGTGCAAATCCAGTGAATGTCATGGCTGTCAACTTTTGCAAATGAATTTCAAGGAGATTTTGATAGCACTATTAAGACACTGCCCCAAAGGGTTGTGCCTTGTACCACCATAGGGGTGTGGCTTGTACCACCATAGAGGTGTGTCCTGTGAGTAGCTCCACCCATGGGTGTGTCTAGCACTGCTAGGAAAACTATTCCTCAATAAAAATGGCGGCATCAGTATTTTTTGATTGTTAAATTGTCAATAAATCCTTTTAGTATCATTGTGGAGACTGTGAAGAGGATCCGCTGACTTCTTTTTCCTTTATAGAAAATATTAATATAGGTGATACTGCGACTGATTAAGAGACCAAAGTGTATTGCTCATTTCTGTCTCCATTATTGAAGCCATAAGTTGGCAACTATGTAGCAATGTGTATTAATACAGGAAAAATGAACATTATTTTGTGACTCTGATCCCTTGCTGTATCTGACCATAATAACAGCTGCTGGATGCTGGACTACGAGAGCTGCAGGAGGAGACAGGACTATGTCTATGTGATGCAAATCCGCTCTGGAGCATTCTGGGCCTGTGGGAGGTAACCGTGGAGAATATGGCTTTGTTTGATGTTTTATGAAGTGATGAGACATTTATTCAAATGTTTGGAGAGGGCACAATCTGAACTCTGACATCACTTCCTGTGCAGTGTGGGTTTAAAAGCTGTCTTCTGAAATCACTTCCTGTGCTTGGGTTACACTCTGTCTCCTGACATTAATCCCTGTGTTTGGTGCAGTACAATCTGTCTCACAATATCATTTGTTGTGTGTGGTGGGTTACAAGCGATGTCCGGACATCAGTATCTGTGTTAGACTAGGATCACTTTATCTTCTGACATCACTTCCTGTCTATGGGTTGTCAGTCAGTCTTATGACATTACTTCCTGTGTTTGGGGTACAATTTATCTTATAAAATCTCTTCCTGTGGATTGTGGGTTTTAAAGCTGTCTTCTGACATCACAACCTGTGTGTGGTGGGGTACAATTTCTCTTTTGACATCACTTCCTCATACCCTCCAGCATGGCCCATTCCATTAGGCACAAAATACTCTGCACCTCAGTGTCCAGCTGTCAGTTACTATGGTAACCACCTATGTTGAAGAGGAAAATTGTTTTTTTAATTATCAGTTAATTCATGGTGAGTGACAGTTGGAAGCTCAGGAGTGGATTAAATTGTACTTCATATAATGGGAAGTGTTGGAGGGTCTGCTTCCTGTGTTTGAGGTACAATCTATCTTATAACATCACTTCTTGTGGATTGTGGGTTTAAAGGCTGCGTTCTGACATTTCTTCCTGTGTGGGGCTAGGAGCAGAGAATCTTCTGACTTCACTTCCTGTGTTTAGATTACAGTCTCCTGACATCACTTCCTGGGTGGGGCTAGGACCACTGCATTTTCTGACATCTGATAAAACTTCCAATTACTGCTAGACATCTCTGGGCCCCAGCCATCTCCACTGGGAAGGTATAATAGACCCTCCAACATGACCCATTCCATTAGGCACGATATACTCTGCTCCCGAGCTTCCAACTGTCACTCACCTGGTGAAATGATGTAACTGATATTTAAAAAACTATTTGTCTTTATAACAAAGGTGGTTACCATATTAACAGACAGTTGAAAACTGAGCAGAGAATTTTACCTAATGGAATGGGTCATGTTGAAGGGTATGGTATAAGGCTATGATGTTTACCTGTGACCCCTCCTTATTGTTCCATAGTCTGCATTTCCGCCATTACTGACCAGAGGGATGCCCACACGCCATCATATCGTCACCTACCTGCTCGTCTCATCTAGTCAGACACACCAGGAGCTACAGGTAGGTGAACCATGAAATGTAGATAATGCCCCTTGGGGATGTGCGCAGGGTCACGCCATGGGGGATGGAACCATGCTAAGGATTAACCCTGTGTTGTCTTGTAACAGGAGAGACTCTGCCCAGACGAGCAGGAGGTGAGTGCCTGCATATGGTTGGATGCAGAAATTGCTAAGCGGATTGTTGCAGCAGAGGATGAAGTGAAGGATTCTGGGAAACATGTTCCAGGCTCCCAAACATCTATTAAGTAAGAAAACATCCAAAGGACCGAAGTGTCTGAAGCTCTGTAACATTTATTTCATGCAGCTAGAGAGGTCAGTAATGCAATACTCTGCAAGATATCACTATGTATGTGTCAGGAGGAGATGGGACAGAGCGATGCTCTGCAGATCTCTAGAGAGGTCAGTAATTTAATAATCTGCAGGATTTATCACTATGTATTTGTCAGGGTGAGATGGGACAGAGCAATGTTCTGTAGAGAGGTCAGTAATGTAATAATCTGCAAGATATATTACTATGTATCTGTCAGGGGGAGATGGGACAGAGCGATGTTCTGCAGATCTCTAAAGAGGGCAATAATATAATAATCTGCAGGATATATCATTATGTACTGTACATTGTAGGATATAAATTGGATTATATAACATAGTGTTAGTAAGTAGATGATGTTGTTGCCACAGGGTGTTAGAAGTGAGTGGTCGCTCAATGACACTGAAAGAGCTGGACATATCAATCCTCCTAAACACGGCGCCTGCCGATGGTGAAGATGTGGAACGCGTGAGCACAGGAACCAAATACGCACTGAAATTATGGCTGGAGACACTACGTTCGGAGGAAGCCATTTGAATAAGACATCTGTCTATTACAACCAGCATTACAGAAGGTGACTTTTACCAGACAGCGCCGCCCTGGAGATAACTCACACACACAACACAACAAAAATCTTTAATAAATAACAGGGTTTTATTCCCCTTAAAAAGATTTCATTTTTGGCTGTGGAAGAATCTGACAGGAATCATCTCTATTTCAGCAAACACTGGAGAGAGATGACGTACAGGATATATTTAAATACATAAATATGCGCGCTAATGCACTGCAGCCATGGAGTTAACCCTTCAGCTGCTGGAAAGTGTGTGGAATATTGGGGCGTGAGGCACCTTTCCGGGAGCTGAAGGAGTTTTCAAAAAGTAATGAAATGAGTCTTTGGAGTTTGTATAGAAAGAAAATAAAAAATAATCTCTGTGGATAGATATTTGCACCAATTTCTATATAGTCAGAGGAAAAAGTGAGGGTAAAATAAACAGAAAGACTATGGAGAATATTTATTGGTGGTAATGATGGCTGCTATACCTCCCCCCTTCCTGTAGGTGGTGCTGTTACATAGAAACATACAAATTCATGGTGTCTGCTTTGAGGGAGAATGAATAAGTTGACTCCACAAAAATGGCCACGCCCTGAGACATTGTCATTTTCATCGCTCTCTATACATTTCACATATGGTAAACTGCGATTGGCTGCATTACATCCGATATCGAAAGCATTTAAAATTTGTGAATTTTATTTGTTTACGCCAGAACGGCAAGATGGACTTTGTATTTAAAAAAAAAAAAAAAAGGGATAATTTGGTCCATGGTTTCTTCTTGGTAAGTAAAATCTATTTAGTCTTTTGGGTAGATGTTGTGGTTCATTTGGTGGACACATACAGATAATTGGGCTAAAAAGAAAGGATGGGGGCATTGTCCACGGCAACCAATCAGATTCAAGGTGTCACTTTCTACAAGGTATTAAATAGATGGAATCTGATTGGCTGTCATAGTGGCTATGTACCTAGGATAAGGATGAGAAAGGTATCAGGGGTAAATAGCACATTGTACGCAGGTAATACCCCACCATACTAATATTACATGGAGTTCTAGAACGCTACAATAATCGTTGTAGTTGATCATTAATTGCCCGGGAGAGAATTTAATAATCGTTATCCTGTTACGATCTTCCTTTTCCCCACATTCCAGTTATCTTAATACGTAAACCGGGTTTCGGCTTATTACGAGCATCAACATAACCAGTGCCTAACATTTCCCACATAAAGGGCCGGATGCACAGGTCCGTCTCTTTACCCATTTACACGCGCAAAGTGCGTAAGTGGGTTATTGTGACGGGAAGGCGCATGCGCGCTCCAGATATTACGTCAGTATTACTAACGCAACTACCATCGTTTGGCTCTTAGTTCCGTATGGGCGATGGTAGCTAAGGTGGGCTAAAGCATGGCTATTTTACCGCGTGGGTGTGATCGGACCACTGATCCGCAAATGTGCCTTATGGCAGCATAATTCACCCTATGCACGAGAGAGGAGAGTGACGGGGGGGATATCATTCCCTTCTCTCGTATGGATTTAAACACTCCGCCCATACAGAGAACATAGTAACCTACACATTCTAGGCTTTCATTTGCTGGTCGATAGAGGCACATCGCTGCTGTAGACCATGATATTAAATAAACAGATAGCTGTGGAATAACATGATATGAATATGATTATAGGATTCGAAGTTGTGACACTGAAACGGTTGCTGGGCTGATTCCGTGAATATATAAAAACGATAAATCCTGGTCTCTCTGTGTATTCTCGTTGCCCGATCAACACTGTGGAGTAGATCGCTTCTTTCCACAAGCTTTATAATGCTTAAAAAAATAAACAAACAGAACACAGCCCCCACTGGATCCACAAAGGGATTTAGTACATGATTAGATCCGTGGATCACGTGGACTGTCCCTGTTTTTTTTCTGCTTCTGCTCAGTCCAAGGATATAATGTCTGGGCGGCATCCTGCCAGCGAGGAGGCAGAGTTTTGGGAGCCGCTGTGCCCGTGGTTTTCCCGTAACGTGCTGGTGGAGACTATGCTACTGATGCGGCTGCTGCCGGTGGTGGCTCCGTGGGACCCGGCCATGGCTTGGGTGAGCGGACTCATGTAATGGGAAGGAGGCGCCCGGTACTGGAAGAAGTGGCTGAGAGCGTCTTGTTCATCCAGCGAGGTGATGACAGATGGGCTGTAATGCTGGGGGAGGAAAGACAGTAATCAGCGAAACGATGCAGACTTCAGCGCAACGCGTCACCCAGGGCAACCACAGAGACTAGCGGCAGTGAGCAGAGAGGTTTTGGAATTTCACTCTAAGCTCTGTTTGCATTAGTCTTCCATACTCTGCCGTCACGTTTGAGTGTGACAGCGCCCTGGATGTTCCCTCCAGAGAGATTTAGAAAATGATAATGATTTGGAAGAGGGCAGCTAAAGAGGGTGTAATAAGGTACTTAGGCCCGTGTTCAGAGTACTGTACATATAACATATACATCCGGTCTTGCAGACCACATTTACGCTATCTATGTAAGGAAAAAGATACGTAGATTGCGTACAAAAATGACTACGCATGCGCAGTAGTAAAATTCGCTAAACATCGGATGTATAAGTTACACGTCCGGTACTCTGAATACAGGCATTAGATTTTATTTTCCCATTAAAAAAAAGCAAGTTATTACATTGCCGCTATAAATATAATGTCCCGGGACTAGAATTCCGCCCATTAGTGGATGGCCGGGTGATAAACTGATTATTTCAATTCTTCTATCTGCACAAGTACATACGGGACAGAGAATTACATATATATGGTAGTAGGCGGTGAGCAACTTGAAATGGAAGAAGATTCTATGTTAAACACAATTCTGAGGCTCGGTCTGGAGTCACAGTTACGCCGTTTTAGTCTTCCGTACATTGTTTTAAGAATTGAGCTACTATGCATGCATAGCAGCTTATTTACACTATATACGTACCATTTCTGTACGTAGATTGTTTAAGTGCAGTCTTAGACGAAAACAGCTTAACTGTTAATACGGACCGGTGCTTCCAATATAATAACAATGGCCCAAATCCAGAACAACGCTTTTGTGCAAATTTACGCCTGGTGGACACATAAAATCGCGATTTTGTATGCACTGCACATGCGCACAACAGATAATAAGTAACGTAACTCTGAACGTATGGGTCATTCAGGTATTTGTTGCGTAAATTCATACGTGTGGGCGTGCCAATTTTACGCGTGCCAAAAGTATGTCTAAAATACGCAACGTAGGCGGGGGTTTTCATTTAAAGTGTACAGTATGGGCGTGCTCAGCTGCGTAAGTCCGTGTTGCCAATCCGTATGCGGCGGATGACTCGCGATTTTGTATGCACTGCACATGCGCACAACAGATAAAAAGTAACGTAACTCTGAACGTATGGGTCATTCAGGTATTTGCTGGGTAAATTCATACGTGTGGGCGTGCCAATTTTACGCGTGCCAAAAGTACGTCTAAAATACGCAACGTAGGCAGGGGTTTTCATTTAAAGTGTACAGTATGGGTCCGTACGTGTGCGGACGACAGCGATTATGCGGCTTAAAGTTAAGGTAGGGTTTGGAAAGCAGAAATCACTCAAAGTACGTACATTCATCCAAGGGGAGTGTATAGAAGGTACGCACGTGTAAATACGCTACACTAGTAAACGGATTGCAAGCAGAGTTCTGGATCTATCCCAATGTTTGTGGCTGTATAACATTGCAGTTCTGTCATTGGCTGTAGGCTCAGTCATAACTATTCTGTTAAAAGAGATTGGCCCTGACCCAGAGGTGAGAGTTCACCAGCTGACCTGACGTTTCTCTGCGCGATTCTCCACTGCTGTCACGGACCACTCCGATCTGAGCGCAACTCGAGGGACAGTGGTTTGCATTCTGAGGGGCGCATGGAGGAAGGGAAGGGGGAGGGATGTAGTCAGGGCCCAAGCAAGTGCCTCCAATCCAGAGCCGATCACAGACGTAACAATGGACTGTTTAAATCAGCCCCAGGTCATGTTTAAGCCCAGGGGATGACCTTCAGGGGCCTATGTCAGACCCTTGAGATAGGACGTAACACTTTTAATGCATTTCAAAGGGTATTAGATGCTTTCATTGCACGCATTGGGTGGAATAAGCCCATCACTGGTATTCTACATCCCCTGAACGTCACCATAGCTAAGTATGTAAGTTAAAGTGGCAGAAAGAAATCGGGGTGGCTGGACGCATGCTGAACACTCACCTGATTTTCAGATGTCTGAAGGAAGGAGAAAAGATCGAGGCCTGTGGAGGAAAAGAAGAAGTCAGAGCCATATCCAGTGACCAATCAAAACGAGGCTCATCGATTCTGTCGACATCGGTTGCGCAGCCTGGAACCCGTCACAGACTGGCAACAGCCGCTCGTTCTTTACCTTGAAGGTCACCGGGCACTGGAAACGATCGGTGGTAGTCGGGGATGTGAAGGCTGGACAGGTAATCGCTGCCTATGGTGGTCAAGGGGGGACTTCTCAAGACAGACGCGGTTTGATGGTCAACGCTGATCACCCTAAAATAAACACCCATATTAAGCAAAGGCCCTTCACAGAGATCTTATACAGTCACTGATTGGTTCCCGCGACACAGAGCGCTCAGCATAATTAAAGTCGTGTTACCCTTTGGATCCAATGGAGGGACTGGTGGCTGACGTGACGGGACACGGCCTCTTGGCCGCTGGCTCGTCCTCATCCGATGAGCTGTCCAAGGTCAGGTCTATGACCTCCACCTTCTTCTTGGTCTCGGTGCTGTACTTCAGGTCAGAGCTCAGGTTGTAGATTGTTCCGGCTGAGAGAGAGGAGAGAGAAGGACGCCGATTGGTCATGCAGAGCCATTGCCATCGCCGGAGACCAACATGGCCTCTTAGAAGACGCTTACCGTCAATCCCACCGTACGTCGAGGTCTGGCAGATGTCCTTCTCCTTCTTAGGTCTCATAGGACACCAAGACCCATCCTCCATGAACTGGATCTCGTCGCAGTCCGTACAGGAGTTTAGGATCTCCATGAAGAGGCTGGAAGAGAGGGCAATGCTGGTTATCAGACTGCACATCCCCTAGATTATCGTCCACAATTCCTCTAAATCCCCTGCACGGAAGAAGTTCCTGACAGCTTCGGAGGAGGAGTCAGCAGTCTGGGAAATCCAATCTGTCCCACTGCTTCAATGTCACATCCATGATAAGCTGCGCTCCGGGGACATCACCGATTTTAAGACCAGATCAGCCCAGCCCTCTTTTTGGAAATACCAGTTATTATTATTATTATTAATAAATCTGGTCAGGTACTGATTTGCGTATCATTATATATACTTTTTTTTATACATATTGATTGAATCCTCCCTCTGCTACCTGATACTGCACCTGCCATCGTACACCCTTACCCCATTCCACCAGCACCAAATACCACTCAATGAAATTTGTGTTACTGTGTTCATATGTCTGCTGACGTGTTCACACTATTCATACGCTTATACAGTATGCAATACTCTCTACTACCCTGCGCCTGCATAATGTATTTGGCTGCATTGCCCAATCCAAAGGCTTCGGGAATCACACAAAGCTCCTCCCACTTTTACACACACTGCGCTATGATTTGTGTTTTCCTCTGATCGGGCCCCTCTGTCCATCCAATGCGCTCATCTATGTGTCGTATGGATGGGAATTTAATACTTTACATTATAAACCGGAAGAGTACAATAGACGGGGACAGCATAAGAAAAGACCATTGTGAAGCCAGGTGTCCATGGCGGATACACAGAAGCGCAGCTTAAACCGCGGATAGAAATCACCCTTCTTATCGCGCTCACTCACCCGTCTATTATTAACATATCGTACGGCGCCTTCTTATCGCACACCGGACATGTCCACGTTGGTTTCTTCTCGTTCATCTGTAGATACAAGGCCGCGTCGAAGCACTGGAGGTGGGTACATGTCAGCGCCCTGCACGGCACCGTCAGGCGCATCTTCCCAAGCTGGCGAGAGAGAGGGAGAGGGTGGTTAATGGCGTCTGTCAGCTGGCGCAGCTGGCTGAGTGGCGTTACTTCCGTGACTCACCGGACACATGAGAGAGACCCGCAGGCTGGTGGTGGCGATCTCGCTGTCCGGATCGGCTGTAAGCTTCTCTTTTACTGTTGGGAGAAGACGTAGCGGTGAGTGTGGGGACAGGACAGACAAGATGGAGGAACACAGGGAGGCAACGCTCGGGACTCACTCAGCGCTCTGGAATGGTCGGGGTTTCGGATGCCTTTGCCTCGCAGTTTCTGGAGCAGGGTGACGGACGTCAGCTGCTTCACCAGGTAGACGGACAGAGAGTAATTCTGAAACACACGGAGAAGGGAGAGTGTCACGCCAATGTACGCAACGCCGATGGAGTTTATATGGCGATAAAACGTCCAACCGCCACAACTGCTGTCTAAGATCCCCGTCATAATAAATAGAAACCTCTCAGATAACTCAGTTCATAAGAGACGACTTTCCCACCACGTGGACCCCCGTACCCCAGGCCAGAATGGGAAAATCTCCTATTATGAATAAGATCTCTTCGCCATTGATTGCTTTTTACGCAGTAAATGCGGCAGAAGCAACCGCAATCATTATTTTATAGTATTGGCTGACCGCAAAGGGACGCACATCTCGCTTTACCTGTAATTGCTAGTTTACTGAAATTTGCTACACTTGCTGCTTCGGAAATCAGGCGGTTTTTATATGTGGATTAGAAAACATGTCGATATCGAGCACGTTCATATGGAATTCTCTGGATTCTAATATTAAAACACTGGAGTTTTTTTTGTGTTTTTTTTACTGTAATGTAAAAGTGGGAAACTCATCATTTTTACGTGTAATCTATTCCCCCCTATTTATAATTACGATCGTGCTTATCGTTCTCAAGTAAATGGCTCATATTTTGTTTGACGCACTAAAAATTTTGCTCCTTATCCTTCTTTTAAATGTGCAAGTATAAAATACTAAAATCCCCAATACTTCATCAGACCAGAATGATTGTAAAAATCAGCCTCAAAACCAATGCGCCGGCGCAATTCTCTGCGGACAGTTCATTACAGGATATGGAAGGTCAGCGCTTACCCTGCCAAATTCCGATGACCAGTTGACGACAATGGTGTTGGGGACTGTGGACGACAGCCGAATCAGCGGGGAGATGTTGATGGGCCGGCTCGGCCTTTTGGGTTCGGCTCCGTTTTTGGTTGGGGGGAGGTAGCCCTGGAGGTGGGAAGAGAGACACAGTCAGGGTCAGGAGCACTCAGTCAGGTTGGAGCGGTCTTAAGCATTAAAGTGTGATCACTCATCCTGACAGTCAGGAGATGCAGCGTAGGCGGTGCCTACAGCAACCAATCAGATGACAGCTATCATGAATCTAGTTCGCTCTACAATATGATAGCTAGAATCTGATTGGCTGCTATGGCTTATACCTCCAGTATAGGAAAAATAGAGACATTTTACTTACTGGCAAAGGGCAGAGTTTCCCATTCACCTTCACAAACAGGTTGGGAGGGAAGTAATCTTCCTGGGGGCAGCTGGTCTCACACAGACAAAACCTGGATGGGGAGAGAGAGAGGACACGGATACAGGTCAGTGCTGCTGGGGCATCAATGTCTTGTAATAATGCATCCACCCCACCGTTATATTCTCCCACATTCACATGTGATCATTACCTCAGCTGGACCTGGACTGTGTAATCGCACTTAGCACCAGGTAATATATCTCTGGAAAAGAAAAAGACAAGAGACTGTCACCATCTGGGACTGACTGGGAGAGACTGTCACCATCTAGGACTGACTGGGAGAGACTGTCACCATCTGGAACTGACTGGGAGAGACTGTCACCATCTGGGACTGACTGGGAGAGACTGTCACCATCTGGGACTGACTGGGAGAGACTGTCACCATCTGGCACTGACTGGGAGAGACTGTCACCATCTGGCACTGACTGGGGGAGACTGTCACCATCTGGCACTGACTGGGGGAGACTGTCACCATCTAGCACTGACTGGGGGAGACTGTCACCATCTAGCACTGACTGGGAGCGACTGTCACCATCAAGGACTGTCACAGGTTATAATGACAAGCCTGTATTTGCTTTTACTTGCAGTATCACGTTTAGTACATATGCCTTTGATGTCACTTGTCCTAGCTATCCTCTTGATATCACCAGCTTTTCAAATGCCCCCTAGAGGGGCAAAAAGGGAGCACTGCCAGTCACCAAGAATGAGGGTGCGGAGCCAGTACTCAGAGGGGCGGTCCAAAGCAGTGCTATGTGACTGTGGTTGCCAATAACGACTGTCTATGCATCAACCAAGATTTATTCAACCCACTGACCTGGAAGTAAGGATTTGGTGGACTTGTTGTGGGGTCAGAGCAAAGTTAAAATGAGCCTCTTCAAACCTCTGGGTGTTGGTGGAAGCTGGAAGGAGACAGAGAGGGTTAATGCCCTGGAGGATGTTGTGCCCTTGCAGGGCCAGCGTGAAATACAAGAGGCCTGGGACTCACCCAGCGTGGTGGGTTTAATGAGCTCGTCATAGACGTCGTAGAAGGGCAGCCTCTTCATCTTGACGTCCGGGTGCACCGGGTGGATGGGAGGTGAGAGGTGCTGAATGTCTGTTTCGTGTTTGGGACCCAACATGGGCATGGGTGGCAGCATAGAGGACGGCACCGTGCTGGACATGGCACCAGTGTCGTAGGTCAGGTGGCACACCGTTCCCTGGGTCAGGGAGGTGGTGCTGGGCAGGGACCCGGCCTGCATGTGCAGCATGCTTAAGTCTGTGGAGCTGAGCACCTTGCGGGGGAATCTCCGGCGGTAAAGTTCCTTGATCTTCATGAGGATGGTGGGATTGCAGCCTGACTTTACCAGGTGGAGGGCCTTGCTGAGGAGCTCGTGCTTCCTGCCGCTCTTATTCCTGCCTGCAAAACCCAGGAGGACCTGCAGCTCGGACACTCTAAAGCTCATAACCATGTGCTGGAGAGGAAGAGACAGAGATGTAACAACAGAACACGTGACCAACGCGTTTCACCTGACTGCACTCATGCATTAGTGGCGGCAGCCAAGATACAGCTATCTGGCCCAGATTTCGCTACCTGACATTGGTGCCAAATCAACTGGGCACCAGCCCTGGAGCAATGGTGTCCTAGTTATTTAAATATATGGCCTATACCCAGGGCCAGCTGTGATGTAATGGCCTCTATCCCCTCTTTGTGTGACATAGTACAAAACACAAGTAGTAGTAGTAGTGGGGAAGCTCCGCTCATGTATTGGCAGAAACATACTCATTGTTTCCCAAAACATCCTATGACATCATTAAGGTTCTAGGGTCTATAATGTCACGACCCAAGGGTATTTCACCTCAATAGTACAGGGATCGTTTTAGCAGGAAACAATTGAGAAGAGATTAAATGTTATTCAACACACATATACAATATATATCACAAAGAGCGTTTCCCTATAGAGCCTGTTCTGTCATATACCAGCACTTTCTGACTAGCTGCAAAGAGATCAATATGCATAATTACAATCCGTCACCAAAATCAATGTTTACTCTGGTAGATTAGATGCAAGTTGCGGTCATTTAAAGCATCAATATTTAGATTAGCACCCTATAGTTCTGACAGTGATGTATAGATGGCAGCAGCAAGGCATCCCTCCCACAAAATGCTGTGGGCGGGGCTTAACACAATTCACGCTTATTCATAATGGGCCGTATTCAGAGCTCCGGGCGTCTTTAAGACCGCGTGTACGCAATCTACGTTGCAACAAGCAACTTAGATGACATTATAAAATTACTGTGCATGCGCAAGAGCACGCATCGGGAAAACTCCAGGCGCATATGCAATGCGCCCGGAGCTCTGAATACGGCCCATTAAGTCCATAAATCACCTATTTAATAGCAGCAAAACCGTTCTTTTACAGAATCATTGACTATGTGCTTCCGGAGAGACTGCCAAACGTGGCATTTCTGTAAACGTTTGGTGTCTTCAGTGGCACCTCACCAATCTTTGAATATGCTCCTTAGATTCTGTGTAGTTAATAGGGGAACTGAGTTGATTACTAAACGAATACCGGAACGACTCTGGAGAATTAAAATTCCTGCCTATTAAGGACGCAGCATCTCCATGCAAGCTGGCAATGTGCATTTCGCGCCAAAGGCACTGCGGAGCGCACGTCACCGCTAAATATAAATGTTGCTTCCAGGACACTGCCATATTTCTGTAAAACAACTGACATCAGGTATAAATGATCCTTTGCCTGACTGCAGAGTACAGCAAATATTTAGACATTATTATTAGTTTTCTCTGCCTGCAGACAATAACACAGTAATTATGTGACTGTCTCCAGTACAGGATAAGTACACAAATCACAGCCACATGGCACCCAGTCATGGGGTGGAAATAGCGAAGGAGGGGGAGGGGATAGAGACACATCACCTGTAATGTCAGGATAGTCACAGGGGAATAACATCGCCAACCAGCCCAGTGGGGAAAGGTACACCCGCACACTCATATTGTGCACATAATAAGGACTGAGGGCAGAGGGGGACACACAAAATGAGCACTGAGAAGAGAGGGGGTCACACATAAGGAGCACTGAGGAGGGGGACACATAATGAGTACTAGGGAGAGAGAAGGACACATAATGAGCACTGAGGAGAGAGGAGTCACACATAAGGAGCACTGAGGAGAGGGGGACACATAATGAGCACTGAGGAGGGGGAGGGGCATAATAAGAATAGAGGGGGGGGCACATCATGAGCACTGAGGAGAGAGAGAGGGACACAATGAGCACTGAGGAGAGAGAGGACACATAATGAGCACTAAGGAGAGACAGGGGACACATAATGAGCACAGAGGAGAGAGGATGACACACATAATGAGCACCGAGATAGAGGGACACACATAATGAGCACTGAGGAGAGAGGGGGACACATAATGAGCTTGAGCACTGAAGAGGGGGAGGGGACACATCATCAGCCCTGAGGAGACACAGGGGGAGGGGGTATAAATGGCGGTGAGGAAGGACATGTAGTGGAGCAGGCAGTGTTCACATGGCAGCCATGGCATATAACACGTATGATGTGTGTCCGGTACATAGAGGCCGCGCTAGGCCCCGGACCGTCCTCCGGTGTCTCCCAGCCCGCCTTCCCGCCACTGTCCCCCCGCCGGGTCCCGGTACCTTCAGCTCGGCCAGCTCCGCCATCTTGAGACATGGCTCGGGAACTGGAGAGATTCAGGGACCGGGGAGAAAGAACCTGTTCGGGGACAGCGGGAGGAAGAGGCCGGGGAGGGGGCGGCATGAGGCGGCCAGCACACGGCCCTGCGGAGGGACCGGGACACGAGTCATTAAATTTATAGCGCTGTGAGGAGGGGGCATGGACATCGTCATGTATATGGAGAGGGTATAAAGTACTGTGAGGGGCATTATAATAGTATATGGAGAGGGTATAGGTTTTCTAGCAGACCCTCCAACATGACCCATTCCATTAGGTACACAATATTCATGAGCGTCCACCTGTCTGTTACTATGGTAACCACAGTTTAAAACAATAGTTAGTTCATTAAATCCAGGTGAGTGACAGTTGGGAGTATTTTGTACCTAATGGAATGGGTCATGTTGGAGGGTCTGTTATAGTACTGTCAGAAAGGGCATTATGGTAATGACAGGAGAAAAATGGGCATTATAGCAATGTGGAAAGGGTTAATGGGTGGAGGGAACAGGGGCATTACGGTATGAGAGAAGGGCACATGGGCATTATGGTATGAGAGGAACATGGGCATTATGGTATGAGAGGAGGGCACATGGGCATCATGTTAGAGCATAAAAGGGTCATCACACTTAGGTTGTTATTATGGAGAGACCAATGTCATTGACCTGATCCAGAGTCCTCAGTCAGCGGATGCGCAGATCCACAGCCTGCGCTGCGTGTCCTATCCACAGCTGCGACTTATGCGTGTACAGAAAAAGTGAATGTGTGTAAATCCTATAGACAGGGGCAGCAAGGCGCACTCTCTGCATGCTTCAGATGTGGGGGTTCTAATTAATAATAACATTAAAGCCCTAAAAAAATGACTACACTATGTAACACCAGACTACAATAAACTGCAATCCGCTGCTTATGGCTTTGTATTTTATGTGAAAAAAAAGTTTAAAATTAATTGACGGTTCAATGAACTTTTCTAATTTGATAATACGGCAGGAATGTGTTTATACAAAAAAAAACAGGCCATTTACTGAATAAAAATACAAAAAAAACTCTGGATCATTACAGCGAGAACGGAATTAGGATCATTCATAGATATGAAATGCCCCTGACCCAGTTACCA
>WWET01000987.1:82754-95972 GCA_011038615.1 Limnodynastes dumerilii
GCTGTTAGCTGCGTGCAGCAGGTGAGTGCGGTAGATGGCGATGACTTCCTGGTGCCGCTTGTTGGAGTCCTGCAGAGAATGGGAGACGGTGAGATGGGTCACTTACACTATATCCAGGTATTGTCTGAATGTCTTATTCTATTTGCATTGAATAGGATGAAACCTTTGCTGCTTATTTCTGTGTGACTCCAGAGGATTGGAAATGTATATTTTCCTTGTATAGTGCAAATGTCTGCGCTCAACATTCATCACTGTTACCACTGTATCTACAGAGCGTTATGTATACAAGTAACACCAGGTCTGTGTGACCCAGATAATGATCCGTCCTCAATCTTACACCACCCCATTTCCACAGCCTCACCCTGACATTGTACCCTGATATTATACACGGACACTGTACCCTGATATTATATACGGATACTGTGCCCTGATATTATACACAGATACTTTACCCTGATATTATACACAGATACTGTACAAGGACACTGTAACCTGACACTGTACCCTGATATTATACACATATACTGTACCCTGATATTATACACATATACTTTACCCTGATATTATACACAGATATTGTACCCTAATATTGTACCCTGATACTGTACAAGGACACTGTACCCTGACACTGTACCCTGATATTATACACGGACACTGTACCCTGACATTGTACCTTGACACTGTACCCTGATATTATACACGGACACTGTACCCTGACATTGTACCCTGATATTATACACGGACACTGTACCCTGACATTGTACCTTGACACTGTACCCTGATATTATACACGGACACTGTACCCTGACATTGTACCTTGACACTGTACCCTGATATTATACACGGACACTGTACCCTGACATTGTACCTTGACACTGTACCCTGATATTATACACGGACACTGTACCCTGACATTGTACCTTGACACTGTACCCTGATATTATACACGGACACTGTACCCTGACATTGTACCTTGACACTGTACCCTGATATTATACACGGACACTGTACCCTGACATTGTACCTTGACACTGTACCCTGATATTATACACGGACACTGTACCCTGACATTGTACCTTGACACTGTACCCTGATATTATACACGGACACTGTACCCTGACATTGTACCTTGACACTGTACCCTGATATTATACACGGACACTGTACCCTGACATTGTACCTTGACACTGTACCCTGATATTATACACGGACACTGTACCCTGACATTGTACCTTGACACTGTACCCTGATATTATACACGGACACTGTACCCTGACATTGTACCTTGACACTGTACCCTGATATTATACACGGACACTGTACCCTGACATTGTACCTTGACACTGTACCCTGATATTATACACGGACACTGTACCCTGACATTGTACCTTGACACTGTACCCTGATATTATACACGGACACTGTACCCTGACATTGTACCTTGACACTGTACCCTGATATTATACACGGACACTGTACCCTGACATTGTACCTTGTTATATACGGATACTGTACCCTAATATTGTACCGACACTGTACCCTGATATTATACACGGACACTATACCATGATATTGTACCCTGACATTGTACCTTGACATTGTACCCTGATATTATATACGGATACTGTACCCTGATATTATACACAGATACTGTACCCTGATATTATACACAGATACTGTACCCTGATATTATACACATATACTGTACCCTAATATTGTACCCTGATACTGTACAAGGACACTGTACCCTGACACTGTACCCAGATATTATACACGGACACTATACCCTGATATTGTACCCTGACATTGTACCTTGACATTGTACCCTGATATTATACACGGACACTGTACCCTGATATTATATACGGATACTGTACCCTGATATTATACACAGATACTTTACCCTGATATTGTACCCTGACACTGTACCCTGATATTATACACGGACACTGTACCCTGACACTGTACCCTGATATTATACACGGACATTGTACCCTGACATTGTACCCTGATATTATACACGGATTCTGCCACAAGCAGTTCTGTTGGAGCGCTGAGCTGCTGGTGTTACCTGTGTAATGGATTGTTAGGTGCTCTGTAGCTGACATTACCATTGTTTTGTGTCACACAATGCTGAAGATCATTCATTTATGCTCATTGTATAGGATTTATAATGTTATACAATAGCCAGCAAAGTTTTTATCAAAGTGTATTTTCCTGTATAGTTTAATGTTAATGGGCCGTATTCAGACCAGTAATTTCGTTACACTATCTACGTTACTTTTTGCAACATATATTGCGTATACGCGGTCTTACACAATCTACGTTGCAAAAAGTAACGTACATAGCGTAACAAAATTACTGCGCATGCGCAGTAGTTCATATCGCTAAACTTGTTAAGGTCTGAATACAGCCCAATATTTCTACATATGTGTTTTTACATATAGAGGAGTGTATTAATTTGGCTGTTGCCAGCAATATTTTCACAACTGTGTATAATGTATCCCAGCCATATGTAAAAATAAGAGGTGGCCCTCAATGTATTTCTTCCTGCAAAAATACTTTAATAAATAAAATAATGATATATAAATATATATAAGGATATTGGGCCGTATTCAGAGATCCGTTTTCGAGAGGAGTTGCGTGCGTAGTTTTAGGATTGGATCAACTGCGTATGCGTGGTAACTTTATATACGTACTTTACGTAGACTATACGGACGTAAGTGCCTAACGGACATACATGTGAATCGCACATGGGAACATATGCATGGAAATCCGACGCACGGGAAAAGTTACATAAAAGTGGAGGGGGGCATTTAAATGAACGCATGGAGGCGCGGTTATAAATAATCGCACGGACGGAGCACATATACGCACGTAAATACACTCAGAAGTCCCCGACAGCACATCCGGGATACAAAAGTGTCGGGGTTGTTTCCTTGCGCCGGCCATGCGTAAAATTGCGTACATAAAAACGGTTCTCTGAATACGGCCCATTGTGACTCAAGTCAGGTAATCTGAAAAGAAGTGGAAGAGCGCCATCTGGTGGGAATATAGACCATACGCAGCCAGGCTCCACTTGGAACGGGAGGGCTTTCCCAGCTGAAGAGGACAAACACTCAGGACTAAATTGCAACTAGTCAGCGACTATATTAACCGCAGTGGTCACTTGCCTTCAGTTGATCGGCGAGCTCCTCACACTGTTTCTGCTGCTGGTCAATGACTCTCTTCAGGGACTCTATTTCCTTCATGGATTCCTCCATCTTAGAGAAACACAAGTCTGTTATTTTAGGATTTTGCACCATGTAAAGGGGGAGCTGCACCTGTACAACTATATCGGGCTCGGAATTCTGACTCCACTGCTGCACATTCCTGACAATCTCCAAGGACCCTGAATAAGCCGTCAGAGGTCAGAGGGGACGTCCGTCCGTGACCTCTGCCCCGGCTGAATGTCAAAAGATAAATGCAGCAAGTCAAACAAGAGGAGATCTAGTCCACAAATGCCCCATCAAGGACGTTTACCCTACAGCACTGCCTCTGCACTGTGCTAGAACTTATCTCTATAGAAGTTAAACAATGATATTTTGTCACTACCGATAATTTCTCATTTATCCATTACTAATTCATTTATGTGCATGACTTGTGATGTGAAACGTGGTTCGTCACAGCGTTTATACAGTTTTTTTTTAAATTTTAGGTACAGCAATAAAACTTTATTATTTGGACAGAAATACCAGTAAATTCTAACAAAGGATCAATGGCCTTGTGTCTACTCCTAAATGGTAAATTGTTCAGGAAAATATGTAGAAATGTGTTAGAGGAAACAGAGGAGGATACTCTGAAATCTAGAGCTTGTATGGAAACAATATCTGAGGTGCGTGATGTGTAGAAATGCGTTAGTGAGATACAGAGGAGGATACTCTGAAATCTGGAGCCTATATGGAAACAATATCTGAGGTACATGATGTGTAGAAATGCATTAGTGGGATACAGAGGAGGATACTCTGAAATCTGTATGGAAACAATATCTGATCTGCATGATGTGTAGAAATGCGTTAGTGGGATACAGAGGAGGATACTCTGAAATCTGGAGTCTGTATGGTATGGAAACAATATCTGAGCTGCATGATGTGTAGAAATGTGTTAGGGGGATACTGAGGAGGATTCTCTGAAATCTGTATGGAAACAATATCTGAGCTGCATGATGTGTAGGTTGCACTTACCTCCTGCTGTTTCTCCTGAGAAGTTTTGGTGAGGTCTTCACACTTTGCAATGAGACTGCAATTTTCTGCCATGTATTTCGTGGACTTTGTCCTCAGGTCCTCTGTTTCAATCCTTAGCTCGCTAAGTTTTTCCTCTAGTGGCTTTAACTTCTCCCTCTCGGAGGCCAGCCTTTCTCTAAAACCGTCAGCCTCTTTCAAAGTCCCCATGTATTTTATGGAAAGCTCCTGAGCCTCCATCTGTAAAGCTCGAAGCTGGTTCTCCAGACTTGCCCGGACCCTCTCCGTTTCCTGCGTTACGCTCGCTTCCTTCAGGGTCAGCGTCCGTCTATCTTCAGCTTCTTGACAGAGTTTTTGTTGTAGCGTCGTGACTTCTTTGCATTTCCCGTCCAACGCTACCAGACAAGCCTCATTCTCTTTCTTTAAAGCCATGACCACCCCTTCCAGGTCAGCCAATCGGCTCTCAACTTCTTGCTTGGAGACGCTGCTGGAGGTCTGGACAGCCAGTTGTTCTTTAAGCTCTACAACAGTGCCCATGACTTGGAAAAGCCTTTGCTTTAAGTCATCTGTCTCCTTGACCTTTGCGTGTAACTCGTTCTTTATTTCATTGAGGATATTTTTGTGCTCCGTCATGGATATGGTCTGGACCTGGTCATCTAGAAGCTGCAGGTTCTTCTTCTGTAAATTTGCGGCTTGCTGAGTGGCCTCGTTGTATTTCCTCACTAGCGTTCCCACGTTCCAGTACAGCTCTTCCAAGACGTCTGAGCTGAACATCTTTGCGGCTCTGTTGCTTTCTTCTTGGATGATCTCCATGGGGAAAGTATCTTGTAGCATGACCATTTCTTCCTGCTGGGCCTCCAACCTCATGTTCAGCTTCTTGACTTTGTCTTGTTCCGCCAGAAGTTCATCCGACATGATGGAGATTTGGTGCTTGTAGTCCTTGCATCGAATTTCCATTTCTTGTCTCATGGTGAACTCGGACTGTAGGCTTTCCTGCAAAGCAAGGAGCCCTTCTTCTAAGTTCTGCTTCTCTTGAACGGCCAGGTCATTCTTGGTGAGAAGGTTGGCGTGAGTGACCTTGAGTGAGGATAGCTCCGCTTCTAACTCAGTTACCACTTGCTTTAAAGATTCAGCGTTTTTTGTCTGTTTGCTGTCATTGCCCAGGGACGAGTCGTTCTTGAGTGGGGTCATAGTGTTTTTAGAATAATGTTTGACATCATTTTGTAGAGAATTCACATTAGTTCCTACATCATAACCACTAGAGGTCCTCATTGCTGGATGTCCATTGCTTTGCTTGTCGACGCGGCCAAAGTCCATTTTCCCTGATGCCGTTGTGACCACAGTTTGTTGAAACCTCTCAATATTTGCCAAATAATTCTCTATGGCCGGAATACTCAACTTCCAATAATCTACATTTTTTTCTATGAGATCTTTTGGCACGTAACCAGAACCACAACTTGATATTTCATTGCTTGGTCTTATTTCAACATTGACGCAGTCACTCTTCAATTTGCTGAGTAGCTGCGTGAATATGGAATTGTCAGGCGATGGTTGTCCGTTATCAAGTCTTTTTGATTGGACGTTGTGGGCAAGTTCTTCCTGCTCTTGGAGTTTTTGTAGTAGCACCAAGAGCTCTTCCTTTTCATGCACCACCTCAGAGATCTGTTCCTGCAGATCTTCCACAACCGTGCTCTGTATCCTCTTCCGCTTCTCGAATTGTGACAGAACCTCCCTCATGTTCTCCAGGTGTCCCTCCAGCTCCGTCACACGCCTCCGCGCACTGTCTTCTCTTTCTCTTGCGGAGGTGGCTTCACCCTGTAGATGTCTCACTTCTTCTCTGTGCCGTTCTTCCAACTTTGCCGTCTCGTTAGCCCTGGCGTTGAGCGAATTGATCTTTTCTTCTTGGAGGTTACGTTCGTTTACTTGACGTTCTTGAAGGCTCTTTATCTGCTCAAGAACTCGGCTTAACAGACTGCAGGGGTCCGAGCTGCCATATTCTTCTGATTTGGGTACAGGTGTTTTCGTATGAACATCTAATACACCATCAAGTGTGGTGGCCAGCTCTTGGACTCTTCTCTTCTCCAGTTGGCTTTCTACTGATATCCTCTCAAGCTCTTGGGTCTTCATCATTAGTTCCCCCTGTAACCACATGCCACGTTTCTGCTCTTCCTCGTATCGTTTTTTCCATATATTGACCATCTCCAAATCTCGAGTTGGAGACTTTGTGATAACCTGCAAAATATTTAAATATATCAAAGGATTTAATAAAGTACAGGAGGGAAGCACTATATAGAGGAACCTACCTATCAGAACACAAGGTCATGCAATATATAGAGAAATCTACCTATCAGAACACAGAATCATGGACTATATTGAGGAGCAGGCCAATCAGAACACAAGAAAATGCACTATATAGAGAAACCTACTTATCAGAACAAAAGGACATGCACTATATAGAGGAAAAGCCCTATCAGAACACAAGGACATGCACTATATATAGGAACAAACCTATCAGAACACAAGGACATGCTTGATATAGAGGAACCGACCTATCAGAACACAAGGACATGCCTGATATAAAGGAACCAACCTATCAGAACACAAGGACATGCATAAAGTAGAGGAGCTGACCTATCAGAATACAAGGACATGCATAAAGTAGAGGAGCCAACCTATCAGAGTACAAGGACTAACTAACTAATTGACAAAATCAAACATAATGGTTCTGATCCAGCATGAGATATAATGGGTTTGATCCAGCATGAGACATAATGGTTCTGATCTAGCATGAGACATAATGGTTCTGATCCAGCATGAGACACAATGGTTCTGATCCAGCATGAGACATAATGGATCGGATCCAGTATGAGCCATAATGATTCTGATCCAGTATGAGCCATAATGGGTCAGATCCAGCATGAGACATAATGGTTCGGATCCACCATGAGACATAATGGTTCTGATCCAGCATGAGACATAATGGTTATGATCCAGCTTGAGACATAATGGATCTCTAGCATGAGACATAATGGTTCTGATCCAGCAAGAGACATAATGGATCTGATCCAGCATGAGACATAATGGTTCTGATCCAGCATGAGACATAATGGTTCTGATCCAGTATGAGACATAATGGTTCTGATCCAGTATGAGACAGCATAATGGTTCAGATCCAGCATGAGACTTACAGCTGATAGTGCAATGCATTTTTACTCTAGAGCGCATTATGCGGAGTGGGTGGAGTAACAACCTATTTACATAAAGGGCGTGTTCCTGCACATTAGGCCACAGCAGATCGGAGCACAAAATTTCATTCCGATCATTTGCAGCAGCTACAGGACGTATCCAAGTCCAGGATGATGATGGCGAATGAGACTCCACAGCTCTATGACAACACTGGAAGGACTTTAACCTTGTGATCGCTTTGTGTGCGGAGAGCCCCGGGGTATCGGGGGAGATGCCACTGTGTGACTGTCATGTGACTGTACACAAATACAGCCCTTGTTTACATATCCAGAGCCATACTAAAGTTGACGTCTGTGTCACTCTTATAAAACACATTGTGTGTGTGGGATTTTTCCATATGTGGGACGCCATCTGTTTTACGTTTCAGTCTGTATCAGGCCCGGAGTTGTCCTAAAGCTGGGTTCAAAGATCTGCAGATATCAGAGTTATCAACTAACATCAGGACTAAATGAGAGGGACGGCTCTGAATGATTCAGGACATACCTTGGAGGCCGCGCTGTTCTCATCCCTTCGAGTCTGTTGTTCTGTGAAGAGAAATGAAACATCAGAATCTATTATTTCTCCACACTTCGGTCCGGATTCACAGTTACGTCGTTTTCGTCTTACGTACGTGGTTTTAAGAATTGAGCTACAACGCATGCGTAGTAACTTATTTACCCCATATCCGCTGAATCTGACAGCCATCCAGAGCAACGTTACGTGTGCCTTTCGCTTGCACGCAGCGCACCCCCATTTTCAAAATAAATCAGGTATTTACTTATTTTGTTTATATGAAATGTCGATTTTGTTTATGCCGTGTTAGATACCATGTACCATGTAGCCTTTGGTGTGTTAATCCTGACATTAATAAACACTGACCAATGAAACAGTCGATCTTATGCGTCCAGCCGGATCATTATGATTGGTGACCAAACCATATTTGCAGGAGACAGTGCTGGTAATTTTTCTTGTTACTAAATGTTTTCTTAAAAGAACAAAAATGACACCGATAATCAGGCTAATTGCCCCACCGCCCTGCGCCCGGCCTGATCAGTATCGTGTCTGTGGATTTTTGATTGTGTCTCATTGGCGTCTTCACCTCGCACTGCGCGATAATCGTAGCATGCGGCTGGTAGATTTAGGGCACACTCACCGTTTTTCCTCCGATCCAGTGCGGTTTGGATCAGTTTCTTGAGTGCCCCATCTCTGAGGCTGGCATAGTAGAGGGCATCGCTGCCTTTGCCATCTCTCAGCCCTGGATCCGCGCCCTTCGTGATCAGGGTCTCCGCTGCTTGGATGTTCCCTTTCTCACAGGCCAGGATGAGAGCGGTCCTGTCATGTAGGGGAAAGAGACGCCATGTTAGCGCATAACCCTATGTGAGGTGACATGGTTTGTGATCATGTGTTATCATGTCTTACTTCTTCTCCCGGTCAGAGATTTCCAACTGAGCGCCGCGGTCAAGCAGCAAGGAGCACACTGTCGGGTGGTTTCGAAGCGCGGCGATCATCAGCGGTGTCCGTCCGTCCTGAGAGAGAACGCAAAACGCATTAATAAAGGAACCCGGGGCGATATCAAGTTGGATTATTAACCAATAAATGTCTTAGGTAAAGGAAAGGCCTGAAGCCTGCACTAGAGTGTTGTCATAGCTAACAGCTGCTCTTTCCAGTAAGGCAGTAACAATGTCTGTGATGTCCAATACATCATTGATGACAACTCATAACATAGATGTCATATTCTTTTTTAAATCCAATAATTAATGTCATAATGGCTAATATGTGAGGTAACATTATCTGCACATTTTCTAAAATAAAAACATTTTTTAACATTTCCAATGTGTTTAATCTTCTATTAATCATAAAACCAGGCGTGGCTAGGTGGCCCAATAGCAGATGGGGGTTTCAGCCCCTCCCCCAACCCAAACAACAACATGAACATAAACCGTGGATCCAAAACCTGTAACCTGGCGCCCCCTCGAGACCGGTCTTCCAGCAAGAGCACTGACCTTTACCCCGTTCTAACTGTCCACCCCAGCACCTGAAGGGTGGCAGTTCCTACTGGACTCACCGCTAGGGCACGATGTCCTTGGAACGCAACCAGGTCGTGCTGGTTGCCAGACTGGTCCCCCCAAAACCTACCCAACTATTTACATCATGCGCCAACCAATACCCGCTGGACCCCCATTGCTACCGGCCCACCATGCACCGTGTGAAAAGGAAGATTAGACAAGCAATAAAACAAACTTAAATATGACTTTTAGGGAGGGAGGGAGGGAAATCCTGTCGAGAAGAGCTACCTCTAACCCCACCCCCTAACTTTATATACCCCTAACCTAACCCCAACCTATCATAAACCATAATAACCAACCCCTTACCATTAATCCCTAGCCTTCTGATGCCTGATGTGTCCCTGCCTGCTGTTTTTGTCCCTCCAGCAATATGAGGGCCATGGTTCTTTTTCTTTTTGCAGATTACTACGACAATCACATTCACAGCACACAACGTAGTGGGCAGAGAGGTTTTGGAACAGGGCCTTGGGCTCTGGCATCAAATGAAATGCTGAGAGCCTTGAACCTGTGTCTGTGTATCTGACTGACTGTGTCAGAGGACCAGATTCACTAAGCTGCGGGTTTGGAAAAGTGGAGATGTTTCCCAAAGCAACCAATCAGGTTCTAGCTTACATTTTCTAGTATGTAATAGGAAATTAAAAGCTAGAATCTGATTGGTTGCTATGGGCAACATCTCCACTTTTCCAAACCCGCAGCTTAGAAAATCTGGCCCAGAGAGTTTTTGTATTTTAAAGATATCTATCAATTCTGTGCTTATACACAGTTCCTTTTCACAGAACTCTGGGTCCTAAAAGAGGAACAAATGAGCTATAAAATTACAAATGGCATAGTCCACAGCCTACATCATCCAGCCATACATACATAAACACCTTCTTAAAATACACGGAGACATTGCTACGATTCAGAGGGCACATGGTTTATTAATTAGCCACTTAGAACCGTTGACTATAATAATTTGTGTAATTAAACCAGGCGTGGCTAGGTGGCCCAATAGCAGATGGGGGTTTCAGCCCCTCCCCCAACCCAAACAACAACATGAACATAAACCGTGGATCCAAAACCTGTAACCTGGGACCCCCTCGAGACCGGTCTTCCAGCAAGAGCACTGACCTTTACCCCGTTCTAACTGTCCACCCCAGCACCTGAAGGGTGGCAGTTCCTACTGGACTCACCGTTAGGGCACGATGTCCTTGGAACTCAACCAGGTTGTGCTGGTTGCCAGACCGGTCCCCCCAAAACCTACCCAACTATTTACATCATGCGCCAACCAATACCCGCTGAGCCCCCATTGCTACCGCCCCACCATGCACTGTGTGAAAAGGAAAATTAGACAAGCAAATAAACAAACTTAAATATGACTTTTAGGGAGGGAGGGAAATCCTGTCGAGAAGAGCTACCTCTAACCCCACCCCCTAACTTTATATACCCCTAACCTAACCCCACCCCAACCTATCAGAAACCATAATAACCAACCCCTTACCATTAACCCCTAGCCTTCTGATGCCTGATGTGTCCCTGCCTGCTGTTTTTGTTCCTCCAGCTCTATGAGGGCCTTGGTTCTTTTTCTTTTTGCAGATTACTACAACAATCACAGTCAAAGCACACAATGTAGTGGGCAGAGAGGTTTTGGAACAGGCCCTTGGGCTCTGGCATCAAATGAAATGCTGAGAGCCTTGAACCTGTGCCTGTGCATCTGACTGACTATGTCAGAGGACCAGATTCACTAAGCTGTGGGTTTGGAAAAGTGGAGATGTTTCCCAAAGCAACCAATCAGATTCTAGCTTACATTTTCTAGTATGTAATAGGAAATTAAAAGCAAGAATCTTATTGGTTGCTATGGGCAACATCTCCACTTTTCCAAACCCGCAGCTTAGTAAATCTGGCCCAAAGAGTTTTTGAAAAGGACACTGTAAAATAACAACTACAAAAATTGAGATGCCTTCTGGATCCTCCCTTTATAATGATATAATGTGGGGCCGCTGCTTCTATAAAGAGCTGCAGGAAAAGCATTTGAGGGAATAGATCTGTTTTTGGAATGCTCTGAGCAATTTTTGAGGTCAGTGTTGGACTTGTCCCCCACATGCCTGACATCTGTGTGACACTCTCCTCTCGCTGCGAGCGAGCGTGGGATGCAGTCTTACTGTCCACCATAACGAGACTGATAAGGAAAGCTTGGAATTTCCTGTTCATTAGGGGGATAGGGGGATGGGGGGTGACATTTATTGGCGATACAAGAGAAACAAGCTGCATATGGCGAAAGGATGAACTCACATCGTCCATGGCGTCCAGCAGCGTGTCCTCCGCGTTACACAGCAGCAGCACACTGGACACGCACCCCGAGTTGGCTGCGACAGATATGGGGAGACACAAGTCGTTATATTTTCTCATTTACTTGTTCTATAGACAGTGATAGGGGGTTATAGATCATCAGCTGGGAGAACTATAACAATGATGAGGTCATGTAACAATCAGCAAATCCCTCATTAGCCATAGGTGTCAGTGTGACATTGTTCTAGAGCCCGAAGTCTCTATGTCCCAGAGATCTAGAACAGAAAGTGGGACTTTGGTCTACTAAAATACCCATGTGGTTCTAGATATCCAAGTGCCCATGTGCTGTGGTTCTAAAACCCCAAGGATCAGTTGGGGTTTTAAAACCACAGCACATGGTGTTTTGTGATCCCCAGGTGTGTTATTATTCTAGATCTGAAAGAGTCAAATGTGTTATTATTCTAGAGCCCCCAGAGGTCAGTGTATAATTTTAGAGCCCCCAGAGGTCAGTGTATTATTCTAGAGCCACCAGAGGTCAGTGTATTATTCTAAAGCCCCCAGTTGGCATTGTGTTATTATTCTAGAGCCCCCAGAGGTCAGTGTGTTATTTTCTTAGAGCCGCCAGAGGTCACTGTGTTATTTTCTTAGAGCCAGTGGTCTCAGCATATCATTGTTCTAGAGCTCCTGGGTGTCACTCTCTTATTATTTAGAGCACCAGGTGTCAGTGTGTTATTATTCTAGAGCCGTGTGTGTGTGTGCGTGTGAGACTCTGCTATTATTCTGGAGCCCCAGATGTCATTGTGACGTTATTCTAGAGCCCTGAATGTCAGTGTGTAATTATTCTAGAGCCCCAAGAGTCTATGCTTCATTGTTCTAGAGCCCCAGGTGTCAGTGTTATTGGTCTAGAAAGTCAGTTTGACATTGTTCTGTCAGTGTGACATTGGTCTAGATGTAGAGTGTCAGTGTGACATTGGTGTAGATATAGAGTGTCAGTGTGACATTGGTCTAGATATAGAGTGTCAGTGTGACATTGGTGTAGATATAGAGTGTCAGTGTGACATTGGTGTAGATATAGAGTGTCAGTGTGACATTGGTGTAGATATAGAGTGTCAGTGTGACATTGATGTAGATATAGAGTGTCAGTGTGACATTGTTCTGTCAGTGTATTGGTGTAAATATAGAGTGTCAGTGTGACATTGGTGTAGATATAGAGTGTCAGTGTGACATTGATGTAGATATAGAGTGTCAGTGTGACATTGGTGTAGATATAGAGTGTCAGTGTGACATTGATGTAGATATAGAGTGTCAGTGTGACATTGGTCTAGATATAGAGTGTCAGTGTGACATTGGTGTAGATATAGAGTGTCAGTGTGACATTGGTCTAGATATAGAGTGTCAGTGTGACATTGGTGTAGATATAGAGTGTCAGTGTGACATTG
>WWET01000987.1:96856-111021 GCA_011038615.1 Limnodynastes dumerilii
AAGGGGTATTAAAGAACCAGCTGAAACCAACTGTCTTATCCCCATCATGCCCCTCAGTGTTATCACAGTTGTGGTGCAGGATTTGTGGCAGAATTGATACTACTCTACTTAATAAACAGCGATTACACATAGACATATCACACCAGGGGTATTGCTGTACGCTGCCCCCCAGAGGCGGGCAGGATGGGCACCTACCTCTAGCAGTAGCTTCACACACTCTGGTTGGCAATTGCTGGAGGCCAAATGTAGCGCGGTGCAGCCTGCAGGGAAACACCGGGGTCAGTGTGACACGGGCAAAATACCCAGCCCCCGACACTATTCCCAAAGCAATAATAAATATGACACCCAGAGATGAGGGGACATAGATTAATGTGACACAGAAGATGAGGGGACATAGGTTAATGTGACACAGGACATGGTGAGGGGACAGAAATGACAGTAGGAAACAATAAAGGACCCTCCTACATGACCCATTCCACTAGATACAAAATACTCCTGAGCTTCCGACAATGTTCCTGAGCTTCCAACAATCAGTTACTATGGTATTCACCTGTATTAAATCAAACATCAGTTAATTCATTAAAACCAGGTGAGTGACCGTTGTGAGCTTGGAAGCGGAGTACTGTTTACCTTGTGGAATGGGTCATGTTGGAGTGTCTACAATAATGACTGTGACAGAGGAGACAAAAATAACTGACACAGGGGAAGGTAAGAGGACTATAATAACTGTAACACAGGAGAAAGTGAGGGGACAATAATGACTGTGACATAGGGGAAGGTGAGGGGACAATAAAGGCTGTGACACAGGAAAAGGTGATGGGACACTGATTATTATGACTCAGGGGAATGTGAGGGGACAATAATAACTGTGACATAGAAGAAGGTGAGGGGACAATAATAACTGTGACACAGGAGAAAGTGAGGGGACACTGATTAATGTGACACAGGGGAAGGTGATGGGACAATAATGACTGTGACACAGGGGAAGGTAAGAGGACTATAATAACTGTAACACAGGAGAAGGTAAGAGGACTATAATAACTAACACAGGAGAAAGTGAGGGGACAATAATAACTGTGACACAGGGGAAGGTGAAGGGACAATAAAGGCTGTGACACAGGGGAAGGTGAAGGGACAATAAAGGCTGTGACACAGGGGAAGGTGATGGGACGCTGATTATTATGACTCAGGGGAATGTGAGGGGACAATAATAACTGTGACATGGAAGAAGGTGAGGGGACAATAATAACTGTGACATAGGAGAAGGTGAGGGTATACTGGATTAATGTGACACAGGAGAAGGTGAGGGGACAATAATGACTGTGACACAGGGGAAGATAAGGGTACAGTAATGACAGTATTGAAACAGTGTTAGGTAAGGAAGCGATAAAGGACCCTCCATCATTCATGACCCATTCCACTCGGTACAAAACACTCTGTTCCTGAGCTTCCAACAGTTACTATGGTATTCACCTGTATTAAATCAAACAACAGTTAGTTCATTAAAACAAGGTGACTGACTGTTGGAAGTTAAGGAGTGGAGTACTGTGTACCTGCTGGAATGGGTCATGTTGGAGCATCAGCAATAACGACTGTGACACAGAGGAAGGTGAGGGGACAATAAAGACTGTGACACAGGGCAAGGTGAGGGGACAATAATGACTGACACAGGGGAAGGTAATGGGACAATAATGACTGTGACACAGGGGAAGGTGAGGGGACAATAATAGCTGTGACACAGGGGAAGGTGATGGGACAATAATAGCTGTGACACAGGGGAAGGTGATGGGACAGTTATAACCCATTATTTACACAGATTTATTCCCAAGAAAGGGACCTTGGTCTAGCAAAGGATTCTGGGTAAGGACAATTTACCATCGTCTGTCTTGGCATTAATTTCCACTTTGTGCGATATAATGGCGTTCATGCATTCCATGAAGCCCTTTGATGCGGCAAGATGGAATCTGTAGGACAAGAAGGTGAGGCCATTATACAATACAATATATGTTACTGAACGTTTATACGCTGCAATATCTCTTCTTATATTTCTCTGCTTATGAGTCATACAGTATCTCTGCATATAGCTTTCCTTATTTACACTGTGCATAATTTTCATTGATGACTGTTTATTTCCATCATGTATTGTTGGTTTTGGGGCGTTCGGCCATTAAATGTCACATTGTGGTAAGATAAAATGGCTGCTGTTATTAATGGTTAGTAACGGTTACCACGGAGACAGCATATGACACAGTAGGCCGAAGGGGACACAGGAAGTGTTGCCATAGAGATTAAATATAAATCTATAGACACGTTTTCTTATCACTATCCGGAAATAACGGTTATATTCTTTTGTTGTGCATGCGTCTGATTAATATGCATATAACCAAGCAAGGTTTTATATCACACGATACGGATTCACAGTTACGTACGTTGTTTTAAGAATTGAGCTACTATGCATGCGTTCTTAAAACAACATACGTAAGACGAAAACTACGTAACTGTGAATCCGGACTACGTATAGTGAGCAGAGAGGTTTGAAACAGCCATCTGAGCTCTACCTGCACTATGACTTCCCCCTTCTCTCCCCTCTGCCATTACATTGTATGCTCAGAGCTGTGAGACACTCTCTGTGTCAATGCAGAGAGATTTTAAAAAGGAAATGATATTTGGGAGAACCGCATTTATGGGGTTATAGTAGAAGTTGGTCTGATACATGTTGTAATATCCATATTTACATTAAGCCAAGCTGGCAATATAAATGAAAGACACATACGCTGACTGTCCATTGGGACCGGATTTGGTGGCTCGAAGGTGCTTCTTGGACAGAATGGACGCGACCTTCTTTGCGTCTCCCTTTTCCACGGCTTCATAGAGCTTCTGGTCATGTTTGTCCCACTTGTCCACCTGCGGGAGACACGGCATTCATAAATACAATACAAAACATAAACTACATAAATATCATGATGCTTATTCTGTATCTCTCCATGCAACACAAGGGGACATCCACCAATCAATCAGATTGCAGCTATTATTTTGTTGGCTTACCAGATGAATAAAAGCTCTGATCTGATTGGCTGTTATGCACAACTTTTCTCACTATTCCTTTTTGTTTTATAAATTCGTGTAAACCAACCCCCTGGTTACCTTGTTCTCTGGCCATGAGCCACCATATTGTGATCTATTTTTAAATGTAGTAAAACTCCTATTGTTCCCAGCCGGATACGGACATTGTCATTGGCTATTCCTGTCACTTCCTGCTCTTACATCCCCAGCAGAAAGTGACAATAAAACAGACTGACCTGGCCAACCTGTGCTTAAATTACAAATCCCAGCATGCCCTAACAGCATAGGAATAGCTTATAGCCAGCAGGACATGCTGGGAATTGTAGTTCCACAACACCCGTCCAGTCCTTTACCTCAGTCTACAGAGCCGCTCCTGTCACCATAGCTGAATGTAATTGTTTGCATGCTGATTGATTTCCATAGTATACGAGTGGGTGGGAATGTTATTCTTTATTATCTTATATATTTATGGTGACAGAGGTGACATCGATCTGGGTTATTGTCATACTGCACGTAAATACCTCTTCCCAGAAATAGAATCTCTTCCCCTCCTCCCTACGCCTTCAGTGATTACTCCAACCCACTCCCCAATTCCCAGCTGCTGCAGAAACTACAGGAGGAGATAAGACTGAACCCTGGCTAGAAACCAAATCACACAACCATCTAATGAGCCCAGGGACTAAACAAAGTAAAATGGCCGCACGGTATACAATCTATATCCTATCAGGCAATCCTTCAAACGTTCCCTCAAAACCCACTTCTTCAGGCTAGCCTCCCCTTCCTCCACCTAAGCTTACCTGTCCTCCGCATCTTCATCCCTATGTCTCCTGTTTGTTCACCCTCTCCTACTTAGAATGTTAGCTCTTATGAGCAGGGTCCTCCTCTCTCCTGTCATCACCCCTCTACCTTGTCCTCATCACTTCCCACCTTTTCTCTCTACTGTCTATCTCTCTCCTTATTCATCTGCTCCTACACACATATCCAGCACCTTTATTCTCCATACATAATGTTCTGCTACTTTTGTACTGTATTTTATTTTTGCATTATACTTGTATTATATTCCTTATTTATATAAATTTGTATCCTGTGTTAATTGTGTTGTATAGTAATTATTGCCTTTGTATGATGCTGCGGATACTATGTGGCACCTTATAAATAAACATTATTAATAATAATAATAATAATAATAATCTCAGATCTGATAAAACGCGCCGATAGCCGAGGGTATTGTATACTGGCCGCACAGTGCCTGATAATCGGAGTGATCTCCCCGCTACACCCAGAGTCACTACGATCGCCCAGATGATCGGATTATCTGCTTAGAGCGTATAAGGACCATTCTGTCAGCGTTCCGACAAATTGCTAATTGCGATAATCAGGGTGATCAGCCAATAAACAGCTTATTGGACCCAACGTTGTAACATTTCTGCCGATAATTGGATCATTTGGGCAGCCTGGACGATCCAACCACTAGGATTATGTAGGAATTTGCTATCGCCCAGCCCACCGCGGCGTTATATCGGTCGCCGAGGAGATCGCATAGTGTGTGTGTCTGTTATAAAGCATGACAGCAAAACAGACAAAATTGTTGACGTGTTCCGAGTCACACGCGTGTCTTTACAGAGCCCGTCCAGGAACAAATACAGACACCCAAGAGGGGCAAAATGTTTTTTTATACTCCATCGTAGATTGCGCACACCAGGACTGACATTACTTATCCCAACAGCTAAACACGCCACAACGATTCTTCTCTCGCAAGGCAGTGTGCGCTTAAATTACACACAACACTGAATCACGCTTTATTCTTTGCAGTCTGAAAAAAGTGCAAATTACGCTGCGCCATAAACCCAAAATCCACAATTCTTAGTAATTTCATCCAAACATGAATATCACACGGACTAACAGGTCTGCACAGCCACCTAAACACACAGCTAAATACCACAATCATCAGCTCCTCAGCCAGCCCCAGGGCCTACTTACAGGAAAATGTAGACGCAGCCAGTCTGTCTGGAATGCTTGGCTGCCATTTTGATCCTCCATTACAGTCTGGCCCCGGTATTGCTGCCTGTCCACCGGCTGAGTCCTGAGGCTAGATTTACTAAGCTGCGGGAAAGGAAAAGTGGGGATGTTGCCCATAGCAACCAATCAGATTCTAGCTGACATTTTCTATTATGTCATAGGAAAGTGAGAGCTAGAATCTGATTGGTTGCTATGGGCAACATCTCCACTTTTCCTTTCCCGCAGCTTAGTAAATCTGGCCCCTGGGCTGGCTTTACTGTCCGGCGTTGGCTCCTGGGGGACTTGGCGTTTTGTTTGTAGACCTTTAGTCCAGTGTCCTGGCCAATGTTTACCTGTATTGATCCATAGGCGGGAATGTGGACAGTGCATGAGCCCAGGTCACAATTGTGTAACGGTGACCCAGAATGGCGCACGGAGATCTTTTAGTGTCATTTCATATCATATAATGCCTCTCATATCAGGCAATGTATGTCAGTTACCATGGTTACTTGGTACGCATGTAAAAGTCGGGCTGGATGTGTGCGATCGCAAAGCGCACTCAAAGGAACCTATGGCTTTTAAGCAATTACGGGACATAGCATACGGGCTCACAGCGGCTCAGTGTATAGCACAGTGTAACGCTGACTGTACATGGAGGCCATGATTGCGGCAGAAGCCTCTGTCCAATAGTAAATGTCACAAAATAATTGCTAAAAATATTTATAATAAAAACATTTCAAAAATGATTTTTTTTTATCACTGCACGTAAACACGACGTGACACCGGCACAATACCGCGGCCGCCATTTCTCACCCTGTGTAATGCATCCGAAGGGTCACATCCTAACCGAAGCGTCCGAAATACATCCTGAAAGGTCACCCCCTGCACTTAGACATGACCTGGGGCTGCTGCAGATGTGACCCTCCAATATGACCTCATCCATTACACAATACTCCGCTCCTGAGCTTCCAACTGTCACTCACCTGGTTTTCATGAATTAACTGATATTTGAAAATTATTTATTTCACAAAGGTGGTTACCACAGTAACTGACAGTTGGAAACTTAGGAGCAGAGCATTGTGTACCTACTGGAATGGGTCATGTTGGAGGGGTCTGAAACAGCCCTTTGTTACATCTGTGATCAGCTCTGGATCGGGGGCACTTGTTTGGGCCCTTACTGTGCTTTGACTTTGTCCCTCCCCCCCTTTCCCTCCGTCCACGCTTTCCTCAGAACGCTGCCGCTGCTCAAATTACACTCAGATCAGACTCGCCCGTGTCGCCGTGCTCGTCGTGAGCATGCGCAGTAGAGAATCACACAGAGAGATGACACGATGACCGGTTTACCATCACCTCTGGGCCCTGCATTGGTAAGACAAGAGCTGCTACAGTCACGCCGTGTACGAATGTTCTCATTCCATTGGGTGGGGAGTAATTCTGCGGCCGGCGCACCACAAACACTCATTCTGGCAAAAACAGAGCTGTTATTTCATAACTTCAAAGCATGGACATGGAAAGATGCCGTCTCCCAGAATGAGAACCAAATGCCGGCTGGCCGGGAGACGCATGTTTCATGCAGATGTGGGAACCGGGCCCAGGACTCCTGGATACCTTGTTCCGTGGAAGACACGGAACATGTGAATAGTTACCCAGAGCCACGGAACATCTGCCTCCCCCCATAGCGGCCAGACCTGGCACACTGCCCCCCCTTACACTCAGAGGGGCCGATACAGAGCCACAAGCCTTCATGCAAGGCGACGGATGCAAATGTGTTTTATTGCATGCAGGGAAATGCTCAGCTAAGCTGTCATTTAGAGTTGAGCTGCATCGATCATATGTCAACTCAATTGCACATTGTGCTTCTACACGGTTTGGAGCTGACTAATCCAGGAACACAGGCTGCTCCATACCCTTCACACGGACATTAATCACTCACTGCCTGGGGCTGAAGATTGTGGTCATGTGACACGGCATTCAGTATAGCTGCCTCACACCCGCTACCAGGGCCCTATCTGTGTGGGTTACCTCCTGGCATAGGGTTAGATCCAGGCATCTGTTACGTTAGGCTGACTGACGCAATCCTCTTGCGTCATTAAGCCTAACGGTAACTTCTGGGCTTGCGCACGTCAGATGTTCTGGTATGGATCTCCTAGCATGGACATCCATCTGACAGGGCGGCTTCTCCCCTCCGCCCACTTAAATCGCGGGCATTGGGGTTCACGCTCCTATTCCGGCCCGGAGTATTTGGCTACTGCCCAAAATGGAGGATGGCGCCATGGAAATAACTGGTAACTTCCTGTACGTTTGGACCAGGACATCACCGGAGGCCATGCTGAGCCCAGACGCCAACAACAGGCTTACGACAAATACAACAAGCCTGCCCCAGCGGCGTCATTTCTCACACGTCCGCTGATTCTAAACCTAAACAGCGGCCCTCTCACCGTCATAACGAGCGCACGCACGTTGCCCGTCACGAGGTATACTAATAAAGTTTCATCAAAGATGAAAAGAAACGGCAACCTGCAGTAACACCAGAAAACTTTAATACAAGTGTTACAAGCTGTAACCACCAAACTGGATCGTTACGCCGGAAGGAGATGAGGGCCACTCCTAGCCCATCAATGTTGTCAAACATACACACTTTAATTATATGTAAAAAATCTTATTGTTTTTATAATGAAGTTTGGCTTTGTTCCCGCCCCCTGCACTGTATGATGTGGCTGCGATTGGCGTGTAACATATATATATATATCATGTGTTCCTCCAGGCCCACGCTGCGGGAATGCCTCATTCATCATCTAGTGTTTACTATTCAGTCCTAACATGTTGGGACTGTTCCTCTGATAATCGCTCCAACAAAGGCCTCGGAAAACACGCCTCTCGCTCCTGACAGCAGCGGATCCACCGTCTCTCTCGCACGTCTCTGATCTGTTGGCGCCCCAAGTTGTGAGGATCAACGTGGCTAATTACAGTAAATTCGAGCGAGAGGGCACAATTAAAGGCAATTTTTGTGCCGCCAGAAAGAGAAGAACAAAACTCCAATAATCCGCTTACAGCCTGCGTGGTGTAGCTGGACGGCGATCACAGGAGAGGGCTGAGCACAGATCAAACCCCAAATGTAAAGTGACACCCGGCTGCTCTCTGCAAGACAGTCACTTGTGTCTACTAAAAGGCACCACTGCCTGCAGCCGGATTCCCTGCGTGTCTCTGCTCTGTAACGTGTGTACTAGTCCCGGGGATGTTTGTAGAAGCTGATCTCACACTCACAGAAATAAAGAAAGTGACGGCAGATAAGAGCCATACGGGCCGTCCAGTCTGCCCAGTCTGATCCCAGAGCCTATTTACCCTCAATTTAGTTTGAGATTTAGGCTATCCTTATATTTATCCCCAGCATGTTTACACTGTTCTACTGTGTTACCTCTACCCGCTCAGATGGGAGGTTATTCCACTTATCTATCACCCTTTCAGTGAAGTCATAGTTCCGTACATACATCTCTTGTAAATCCCCCCCTCCTGTGTTACCCCCCTTGTCACTCCTGTGTTAGGTGACACACAAAAATAACACCATATCCAAAGATCCGATCATGCCATGCGCATAACCCCCAACTTATAACAAACAGCAATATGATAGCAAATCTCAAATCCCGACCACTCCTATCGCGACTTACACCAGCAGAACTCTACCAGAACATTTCCGATCCGTTACGCTTTTAAAAGCCTGAATGGGTCGTCAGTTCGTTAGCACGTCTCTACCATAAATTGTAATAGGAAGCTCCTCTTCCATTCCGGCGCAGTCCAGCCCCCTTGACTGTGGTGTTATTTAACGGAACGAGCGTATGGCGTTCTGGTTAGGAAGCTTTCAAATGCGCCCAAATGCGAAATTTGAGGTTGTCCAAGCCGGTTGTACAGAGGTTGTATGGTAACGTCAATGTTTAAGTAACATCGCTAACCACAAACTGTCGCTTACTGAGCAAACAGCTCTCACTGACAGCTCTGCACGCACATCAGTCACCGGTGCTGATACACACCCAGCATCACCGTGCAACACACTGGCAAATACACACACAGGTAAATACACCGAGGTATACACACAGGTAAACACACACACAGGTAAATACACACACACATACGTAAGTACACCGAAGTATACACACAGGTAAATAAACACAGAGGTATACACACCGAGCGTCACTGTGCAACACACAGGTAAATGTACACAGAGGTATAAACACAGATAAATACACACAGGTAAATACACACACACAATGTACATCATACAGCGGGACCTGGAGTTAAGTCCCCGGTTCTTTCTCGGTCACCATCTAACTTTTGCCGCCACCAAGCTTCTTCCTGCTCCCTGGTGCTTAGTGAATAAGTCCCCTCAGGTCCGTTAACCCTTCGGGGTAACAGAACCCCCCTCCACACCCTCCACCCAAAGCTACACAAACTTACAGAAATACTTACAGGAAACTGGGAAGTAGAGCAGGAGAAAATCTTCTTCATCCCGGGTCAGTAATGTGCGGAGGGGCTGGGGGCTAGGCGGCCATCCTGCCTGGTCCTGGGGACAATGACATGCCTTGTGACACGGACAGCAGCAGCAGCGAACACACAGACACTAGATGCCTCCCAGGGAAATGGGTGTCTCCTGTCTGGATGAGGAGTCACAGAGAGAGAAACCTCCCTCTCACATGCTGCAGCAAGGAGAGAAGTCAGACGCTTAACACCTCGAGTGCTGCTCCGGACGCAGAGGGCTACAGGGACTGACATGATGGCGAATGGCGCTGCGACAAGATGCTTCCATCATGCCAGTCCCTGTAACCCTCTGCGTGCAGAACATCCCTACGTCCTGAGCGGATCTTGAGGGGTTAAGTTGGGTGGAGCATTAGGGGTAAATACAGGCCATGTGCACCATGTTGGGTGCAGGTTAGGGCAAGTTTTATGTGCGTGGATGGAGTGGGGGGGGTTTGACTCAACTCTAAAATTAAAGTTGGGGAGGAGACGAATATTTTCATGCATGAATTAATTTTCAGGGGTCCTTGTGATCTCTTGTAGTTATTTTGACTGTACTTATCCCCCACCCCTGTCATATCTCTGCTGAACGTGCTGGGTTTACTGTATCCCCAATACATGCAAAAAACATAAGGGCCGTCCAATAAACACTAAGGTGTGGATGGGTGCACAGAGAGAGGGAACGCTCCTACTGTCACCTGACTAAAAGGGAACGCCCACTTGTCAGCTCAGCTCCGCCCCTCTGTCTTATGTCTGGATGAATACACAGAGAGAGGGATCACCCATACTGTCACCTCAGCCCTGCCCCTCTGTCTGATGTCTGGATGGATACATAGAGAGAGGGAACGCCCACTTGTCACCTCAGTCCCGCCCCTCTGTCTGATGTCTGGATGGATACACCGAGAGGGAATGCCTCCACTGTCACATGACTAAAAGGTAACGCCCACTTGTCACCTCAACTCCGCCCCTCTCTCATGTCTGGATGGTACACAGAGAGAAGGAAACACCCACTTGTCGCCTCTGTCAGAAGGGTTCTTGCACTTTATGCCTGGACTGGTCACATTCGGTTTCGAGCACGTGCTCCCGCTTATACATTACAATTACCATCTGCAATCCAATTTATCGCCACGTAAGTTGGATAAAAATTCGTAAGCCTGGAACAGGCCCAATGTTATTATAGAAGTGACTCTGCTCCTTCTCTACATGTCATGTTTTATTTACATATCTAGGAAAATATGTCCCAATCAATGATAATTCATCAGCACTAACTTACTGACACGTCTGTGGCCGGGGGTAACGCACTCTGGGAGGAGAATAGTGGCAACATGCACTGAGTAACTCCTGAAACAGATCACCCTCTTATACAGTATATCTATAACAAATCTGTATGCTGTGCATGTATAAGAGAAATAAGCATTATATACAGTATATCTATAAAAAAATCTGTATGCTGTACATGTGCAATAGAAATAAGCATTTTATACAGTATAGGGGGGGACCTACTATCAGTGTTACAGCTCGGAGAGGGTAGGAGGGTGCAGAATAATGAGGGAGTGACCTGGACAAGGGAGGAAATATTCAGTATTTAGTCACAGAGCTATCAGTGTATTTACATGACTGCTGGGGTTATACAGGGTAATACCAAGGGCCAGATTTACTAAGCTGCAGGTTTGAAAAAGTGGAGATGTTGCCCATAGCAACCAATCAGATTCTAGCTCTCATTTTCCTATTACATACTGGAGAATGCAAGCTAAAATCTGATTGGCTGCTATGGGCAACCTCTACACTTTTCCAAACCCGCAACTTAGTAAATCTGGCCCCAAGGGTGTAACTAGCTGTGGGGCAGCTATGGGCCCATCTCCCCCTTGTATGATAAATATGCCATGCTGGGCCTAGTAGTTCACCGCTGTACGCCAAGGCCTCAGATGCACCAGCTGATTATTGATAATATTGATGATTGGTTTTTTACTGCAATGTAACGAAATAAACATGATTTCACGGCTTTATGTTAATTATGGCGCAGTCGCCAGACTTAGTTCAGAAATATGCAAGATTGCGAATGCGTTTCCATGCAAACGTTCTGCAGATGGCGGTAGACATCGAAAGGCACTATGAATGACTCTGGATTATGCATTGTAAGGGCTAGATTTACTAAACTGCAGTAAAAGGAAAAGTGGAGATGTTGTCCATAGCAACCAGTCAGATTCTCGCTGACATTCTCTAGTATGTCATAGGAAAGTGAGAGCTAGAATCTCATTGGTTGCCATGGGCAACAGCTCCAATTTTCCTTTTACTGCAGTTTAGTAAATCCAGCCCTAAGCCTTTCCCATGGCGACCATGACGCTCCACTGAACGCATGTTGTGTAGCCATATTTTACGAGGGCGAGAGCCCTGAAGATTAAAGTAGGGTCCGGCATACGGAAGCGCCTTTTGTGTGAAGGGAGTGAACCACCCTGGCATGTACGTAATTTAGGGTCATACTGTTGTAACTTCGCCTCTGCAGACTTACGAGCGCAGTATATAGTGGATTCTGGAAACGGCCCAGTGTTTTGGATGGTGCGGCCTCCATCTTGGATCGAACACATGATGATGTTATTCATTCCACTAGTGATCTATACATAGAGACGACCTCAACTATTTCAGAATCTTCCACCTCGGAGCAGCCAAGACGCCGGTCACATGCCCTGGCGGGGAGATTACTTCACACTGAGGAGACCCACAGCGTTGTTCAAATCAGACGCACACCAATCGCACGCAACTGCGGCCACATCAGAGCCACGAGCAGCTTTAAAGAGCCCTGGCGGACGTGGGCGCGACGTCTTCATTGGTGGTTACATCAGGGGTCGTGATAGCGCAAATCAACGCTGCTAAGGAGGCAGAGTATGCTCATTGCAGCAGAGGAAGGGTTAAACGCGGAGTCAGGCGACTGTACGTCCCTGTGCCACACGCCTCTTCACATGTTTGTCCCCCGTTGTGGCAGGTCAGAGCCTGCCTAGCAGGTGACAATGCCGTGCCCTCTATTACCTTGATAAAGGTGAGAGAACGGCAGATAGAACGCCCTCCGCAGGGAGTCACACACCGAAACTGCCGAGTGCAGGTCACAACACGCAGAGACAGAGGGGGAGAGAGACAGAGACTTCCTGTGTGTGGGACGCAAGATCCCCAAACACAGCAAAATAATCCCCAACACAGAGTTATATACAATATCACTATACAGGGGGAAAGGGGAGAGTGATGCTCTGCAGATCTCTAGAGAGGTCAGTAGTGTAATAATCTGCAGAATATAACACTATGTATCTGTCAGGGGGAGATGGGACAGAGCGATGTTCTGCAGATCTCTAGAGGTCAGTAATGTTATAATCTGCAGGATATATCACTATGTGTCAGGGGGAGAGGGGACAGAGCAATGTCCTGCAGATCTCTAGAGAGGTCAGTAATGTAATAATCTGCAGGACATATTACTATGTTATACAATACACAGAGTTATACAATATCACTATACAGAGGGGAAAGGGGAGAGTGATGCTCTGCAGATCTCTAGAGAGGTCAGTAGTGTAATAATCTGCAGGATATATCACTATGTATCTGTCAGGGGGAGAGGGGACAGAGCGATGTTCTGCAGGTCTCTTTGGAGGTGTAATAATCTGTAGGATATATCACTATGCATCTGTCAGGGGGAGGTGTTCTGCAGAGATGTTGGTGATGTAATAACATGTTATAATGGCTGATGGTGAGGTTGGATTGGTGGGCTCCGGTGATTCTGGTGATGATAATGAGATGTCGCAGTGATAGAGAAAGGTTTTACATTATGTAAATTCTTTTCCTTCCGCTGCTGATTTGAGTAATGAAACATCCGCGGTGTCCGAGCTGCTTTACAAAGCAAATCCCAGCAGAGCCAAGAATCCGCGTTGTAACAAAATGGTGTCGGCGATCAATCCGAGATTACGGCCCTGGGCTGTAACTACAGAAGGTGACCGCACTGCACAGGCACCAGATGGGGAACCTATAAGTACAACCACCGTCCAAACTCAGGCCCCGCCTCTTTATTATGATTGCCTGAGTCTGTTTAATAACACCCTTGGGTGGGCGTGTCTGTTTAATTACACCCTTGGGTGGGCGTGCACCAAAACTGGCCACGCCCTCATCTCCTGAACCACTCCCTCACTGATGAAAGATCTTGATAGGCCACACCTCTTCCACCAGCAAAGCAGCGGCCCTCATGCTAATAAATGTAGCGCCTCTGTATGGCACTGCGGATACCGTGTGGCGCCTTATAAATAAACGTTATTAATAATAATAATAATATATTAGGCACATTATCCTGCACTTTATATTACAGAGACAGACATAGGTAGACATTTCAGCGTCAGGGGCAAAAAGGAAAAATGGCGCCATCGACCTGAATTTGTTTAACCGTAAAAATTAACTTACTTCTTTGCGCCCTGAGCTAGTGCCCCTAGTAACAGCCCTGCTATATTGTCGCTTCCTTTACATCATTCCTGGTGACTGCCTTACTAATGGTGCCCGCGATCGCCTCATCACGTTACATCAATCATATCCTGGTTGGGTGATGGCCACTAAAATGGCGGCTACATATT
>WWET01000987.1:117315-131982 GCA_011038615.1 Limnodynastes dumerilii
GAATGTGACTCCAGATCATTCTCTCGCAACAGACAAGATATCGCTTGTTGTGGGATAAATGATTGACATAATTTCTGGGGTGGGGCACGGATTGGCCCCGAGACAAATAAACGTGTAATGCGACGGAGCATGGCGATTATTGAGGGAACGCTGGCATTGAATCACCTATTACGCACTCTACAGGTAACCGTGTTTTGGGAGATAAGACGTAACAGAAGACAGATTAATGTTCCTATACAACAAAAGTGACACACAACTGAAAAATCACCGCAAGAAGCACTTGTAGCACACGCCAGACGCACACTTGCCTCCATCGTTTCCACCACCTGCAACATTTACCGCCATTAACTAGCAGGGTTTCGGAACAGGTAAAGGGACAATTTGCTGCCCCTCATATGTGAAGAGGGGGCTGTCCAGGGTGCGTTCTGACGCCACTGACCAACAGGATTCAACAAAAAGCCAAAATGTTTTTCGGAACACAACGGATTGTTTGATTTTTGGACACAATTAAACTAAAGACGCAGAGGCGTAACCCAGGATTTCCCCAGAGAACGATAGAATATCTCGCTTTCACTTCTAATGTGTGTGGATTTGGCAAACAAACGTCAGATAAGGAGGCGGCGTCTGGCGGAAGCGACCAGGAGTAAATAAGGCGTAAATCTGATAATCGCTGGGGGCGTCCACAGAGTCAGGAAATAATTCCACAACAACCTAGTCCCCGATATACCTATTATGTGTGTGGGTATCCACCATAACTAGTGGTTTGCGCTCTGGCTGTTGCCCAGGGCACAAATCCAAAGAGAGGCGCCAGTAAGTAAATATTTAGGGATAAATTGGTTACTAATTCATGGTTAGCGGCACCATTTTCTTTTTGCCTCCGGGGCTAAAATTTCAAAGGTATCGGAGCAACCAACTCCAGCCTTTCTTTTATCCATGCCACTTAATTGCCCCATATGCCCTGTATCTCTATGCCAGCCTCTCACCCCATGTGTCTGCTCTTAATACCAGCCTCCCTCCTCCATGTGTCTGGTGATTCTAATCCAGCCTTGGTGCACCCAGTCAATATAACAGCCTCCCCCCTTCATGTGCCCACTCCCTATGCCACCCTCCATGTACCTAATCTCCCTCCTGATCTCTATGCCAGCCTCCCTATCTATCAGACTCATTAACATCTCTCCCACCTAAAGACTGCACCCTCTGCCACCAGCTGCCGACAGCATGTGAGGGCACCTTCTGCCACCATTGCCCTGTACACTGCCCATATCAGCCTCCTCTGGCATCAGCCTGGCCACCCTCGCCCCTGCAGGTCACACCAGCCCTCCCTCCTCCGTTACCCCCCGCCCGCTGGTGTACTCACATCTGACGGCTTGTACGTCTGCTTGGCAAACAAGTTCTGCCACCTCTTCCTCGTGGCCATCACCTGGCAGGACGGGGCAGTGCCAGCCTGGCACTGAGGAAGTGATCACAGCCTGCTGCCACCCATCTCACACCTTTAGTGATACATCTGTGTCAGCTTCTCTAGCCTGCCTCTGCGTGTGTGCGTGTGTGTGTGTACGGACACCTGCTGTCACTTCATTGTACTGTCCTTGTCACGCTCGGGTTACACTCACACATTCGTGGAAAGGTCCCTCCCAGGCATTTAAACAAGTGACCTTACCCACCCTCCATGTCCCTTAAATCAAAACAGCCCTGCCCTGTGGTTACTCAGGGGTTAATATTTACACTAAACACTAGCCAGAGGGGGTAGAACATAGGGCTTCCCTCCCCCATATACCGCACACCCCCTCTCCTCCCATTTTTTTTTTCTCTTTAAAGACATAAAATTACTTTTTAAGAGTTTGAAAGAAACTTTTTTTAGTTGTAAAGTTGTCATTAATTCGAGTTGATGTTGGTTAAAGGTGACACAACACAACACAAATCTTATAATAGAGCAGGTTACAGTGAGTCGCACACAACAACAATGGCTCAGTGGGATGGCTCAGTAAATGGTAATTACTGGCCTGGGTTGCATGACAATGCGGCTAGATTAACCCCTTCCTTCCTGCACCTCAGCTGTTCAGACTATTACTATTACTCATTATCATTGCTGGAATTCCTGCAACACTATAGTGTTCCACGACAACATGGTGTAATACTGCCATCTTCTGGCCAGAGAGGGAATGACCAAAGGGGCTGTGATTTTATTACCATGAGGTCGTTACTCTGTTACCAGAGACCTGAGAATTTATTATTAGAACATATTGCATACAAAGAGTTTCTTGGTTATATCCGTGGTCAGGCATGGAACTCTTGATCCCAGTGCTGTAGGGGAGCAATGCTAACCACTGTGGTCCGGATTCACAGTTATGTAGTTTTCGTCTTACGTACCTTGTTTTAAGAATTGAGCTACTACACATGTGTACCATTTCTGTACATAGATTGCATAAGCGCGGTCTAAAGAAAACCAGACCAAGTAAGTTTAATCCTCTTTTTACTTTCCTTTTTTTTTTATTATTATTATTGTTGTTTATAATTTTTTTAAAAATAAAAAATTAGGTCACTTTTTTTGTTGTTTTTTACATACATTTCTATATATTCCAGTGGGCTCCCCATACATACCCCCCCATCCCTACCCCTAATAACAGCAATAAAGAGAGGTATATGGGGACATCGCTGAAATACGGCAGCCTGATCTGGTGTTATTACGAAAAGAACAGGCCGGCGGAGACAGACGATGTTTACATGGAGTTTTCCATGGCGATCCATGCTTTATAAGTATCTTCCACTTCCTTTTTATGCGATAATGCCAGTATGCACTTCAAAACCATCACATGGCATGAAAATGAAGCGTGTAAATAGAGCCTTGGTTTTCTATGCACAGTGGTAGGTAAAGGCTGGGCGCATGTTGTTGGAATAACACCTCAAAGCCAGGAAAACACCAGCTGTAGTAGTATTGTTAGAGCACTACTGCCACCTACTGTCCACAGATAGTTCTATGCTTACAGTGTAACACAATGAGATGAGAGCTGAATGGACATCTGTCTGGTGGGCACATAAACCCTGTACTATATACAGATATCACGAAAACACATCCTGTCCTCACACATCACTCATCTCCTGACATACTCTGTGCTGCTGGGACCCTGTACCTTCAACTATATAACTCTCAGTCTTCCCGACTCCGTTCCCCTCCTCATATCAGCTCAGGTTCACAACACTGTACGTGTTCCACATACAGTCTAAATTTCCCGATAGTAGCTACTACGCATGCACAGTATTTTATTACGTAGTCTACGTGTCGTTTCGTTACGTGGATTGTGTATATGCGGTCTTTAAAGATAATCTACGTAACGAAATGATATGTAGAGTACGTAAAATAGTTACTGCATATGTGTAGTAGCTACTATCGGGAAATTTAGACCGTATGTGGAACCATCATGTCCCTGTCCCTGTTAATCACTGATTGTGAATAAATTGCTATAAAGTCCATTCATTCAGCCCCAATGTCATTACAATGGATCATCGTCAAATGGCTCTAGAGCGCCACCTGGTGGAATTTTTTTTATTTTTGTCCTATTCTACACCATATATCCTACCTACCCCCCTGTGGCTGACATGCACGCCCTTGTGTTGTAATACCACCCTGAGCATGCTACTGTAGCAGGCAACCGTGGCCCTGTATCTAAAGTTGAAGCTATCGGTTATAATGCAAGGTTGTCGACTCTCCCAGATTGTCTGGGAGACTCCTGAAATTTCGGGCATTGCTCCTGGTATCCTGTTATAGCTGGCCAATCTACCGCCATATACCTGATGCCATGATTTAATGCAAATCAAGACCTCAAGCTCCACCCCTCTGCCTATCAGCACTGTAAAGTTCTAGGGATTGGGCGGGACTTGATGATGTCATTTGTGTCATTAAGCTCCGCCCATCCTTAGTAACAGTATAAAAAGAAGTACTGATAAATGAGGGGTGGGACTTAATGGCACAATTTGCATAAATCACATTGTTAAGCCCCACCTCCAAACCAGCGTCTCTCTTTCATCCCTCTAAGATCTGCAGGAGGGAAGGAATAGAAGGTTTGAATCCCTGCTTTAAATCTACCCCATTCCGTGCAGGAACACATGACGCCAACGAGCGATTTTACCATGCCGCTGGAATTCTCCCGCTATAAGAAGCAGGGAAATACATGAGGATAACACCCGGGAATGGAGATATAAGACTGTGCAGGAGAGTGTCCGCCTCTGGGAGATTCTGCAGCCAGATTTTAATTAAGTCGCCATCTGGCAATTAGTGTCATGAGCACGTCGGTAAACATCCGCGCTGTGTTATGAGAGGATGACCGGTGCGTCCCCCTACACACACGCTAATCTCATGTCAATATTGATCTACAAATCGTCCTGTACAGGGCCCAGGCTCCGGCCTGCAATACTGAAACCTTTATTAGATCTCCATAATGAGGACGCAGGACAGAGCGGCGCAAATGTATTCCACGTGTCCGCAGACACAGAAACCAGGACTAATGAATAGAGAGGGATGAATCACAGATCAGCGTGCACAGTAATCATCTGCACAGGGCATGGAGACGCTCCACACGAAGTCACGAATCAGGGGCGTGAAATAGGGGATGTCGCTGCGGCAACCCCATTTTCGACACCGATACAGACGACGGCTTAATCGCTGCTGCATCGTTACTGACAGTATTTTAATAAAGAGTATTTATATATTGGAACGGATACAATGGCGAATGTTCTTACTTCAACTAGGTAACCATTCCCAGGGATGGTTAGGGTTAAGCTGCGGAGATGGGAGGGTTACGGTTAAGCTGCGCAGAGGGGAGGGTTACGGTTAGGCTGGGTTAAGCTATGGAGAGGGTTAGGCTAAGGAGAGGGGAGGGTTATGGTTAGGCTGTGGAGAGGGGGAGGGTTAGGGTTAGGCTGTGGAGAGGGGAGGGTTAGGCTGGGTTAGACTGCAGAGAAAGGAGGGTTTAGGTTAGGCTGCAGGGTGGGTATAGCTAGGATAAAGAACACTTACCTGCAGCCTTTGTATTCCTCAGAGACACTGCAGTCGCAGAAGCGAATTCGCAATTTAGTTAGGGTTAGGCTGTGGAGAGGGGGTGGGTTTAGGCTGAGGGGAGGGTTAGGGTTAGGCTGGGTTAGAATGCAGAGAAGAGAGGGTTAAGGTTAGACTGCAGGGCAGGTATAGCTAGGATAAAGAACACTTACCTGCAGCCTTTGTATTCCTCAGAGACACTGCAGTCGCAGAAGCGAATTCGCAATTTAGTCACCATTGACGATGAACGCCAGTTGCTTCCGACTGACGTCATATCACAACCCCTTGCATTTCTCCCTAGCTGTGAGCTGGTATTCCATCCAAATTACAATATGTCTCCTTTCCACGCATTCCACACCTAATTAAGCCCATGTTTGGTTATTAAAACTCTGGTTGTGTAAATGTTATTGTATGTTATTCACGTGTTTATCTGCATGAAATTGAACAATGTAAAGCGCTACGTAATATGCTGGCGCTATATGAAATCATTTAGGCTGCTCTCTAATTACAAGGACTTCAATGATTATAATGCAATACTGACGTCAGCCAGCAGGTGGTGCCCTTGAAGGAAACCCCTTACAGAGTTAGTAGTAGCAGCGTTTCCTTATTGGCTGTTATCAGTGCGTGGTTCCTCTGGGGAAGGTCTCAGTCATTGACTACAGATTTATGTAACAAAGGCAGCGTAAATACACTGGATTTCACTTTACGCAACTAGCACCGTATTCTGGCAGCGCCAATAGATGTGAATGTACCGTAACAAGATGCAGGAAGAGCACCACAAAGAGGGGGGGTCTCATATGCTTAAAATGACCGTAAGCTCCGCTTTCAGAAGGGGACAAATCAACACCCGTCCAATGCTGCTCTGCGTAGCAAAGAGAGGTAAATAAATAGACCCCCAGCCTCGCCCCAATCAGGACAGAACCTCAAAAACGTGACTGTCTCACCCAAAGCAGGAACACTCTGCACAAAATGGCGCCGTGATTACATAGCGGTAGCTGCAAAGCCATAAACTCCCAGTGTCCGATCAGCTTATAAGGTCTCTAAGCTGCAGTCTAGGGCGCGTGACCTCAAGGGCGCACCAACGCAAGACCTTTGGGGGTGCCTGGACCAGGGCGAGCGCGCCAAAGCGCAGTGTTTTAGCCTAGGGTGGCCGTAACCCTAACCAGGACCTGTAAACCCCTATTACAGGGCTCTGTGACCTACTAAATGCAATAACATTTCCTTCTCGTTATCCAGCTCCTAGAACACCAGCTGATTGCACAGTGGTTAGCATTGCTGGCAGTGCTGAGGACCTGGCTTTAGTTTCTATATTCACTGTTTGTCTAGAACAATAGGATGTGACAGGATTTCAGGCGCCCTCATGCGACTCTGACTACATCAACGGCTGGGATACAATAGATGTCAGAGAGCGGCTCCGCAACACTTTAATGGAAGCAAAAGAGACACAAAAATGAAAGGCAATCCAAGTAACTTACACAAGTGTCACAAGCTGTACCAAACATGTCCGACATCATCGCCGGAGGACAGTTCTGAGGGCAGTTTCTGTCATTGTATTAAGGATTCAAAGTCAATAAAAGAAAGAAAACATTTAGATTAAGTTTAGGAAAATTCCTGGAAGGACAGAGGTCTGCATGGGCGAGAGATGGAACGCCCATAATGTCACCTGACTAAGAGGGAATGCCCATCCTGTCAGCTGACTAAAAGGGGAACACCCATCCCATCACCTGACTAAGAGGGAATGCCCATCCTGTCACCTGACTCAAAGGGAACGCCCATATTGTCATCTGGCTAAGAGGGAACGCCCATCCTGTCATCTGACTCAAAGGGAACGCCCATCCTGTCACCTGACTAAAGGGGAATGCCCATATTGTCATCTGACTAAGAGGGAACGCCCACATGTAATCTAGACCCCTCTGTCAGGAGTGCCAGTGCTCTTATATCTAAATGGGTGGAATGTGTTCTGATTGGTTAATATGGATTCTCCCAGTTCTGAGCATGTGCAGTGTGGAATGTCAGCCACTATCTATCTGAAATGTGCGCAGTGTGAAATGAAGTCTGGATCTGGTCACTCTTACTTACAGTATCGCATTGGACTATCATTTAGGAAGGTTCCAGGACATTTATAATGACATACATACATGTCATAAACGCTGATAATCTATACCCTCTCTCAGGAAAATCCAGCTCCGGGTTTCACTACGAAGATACTGCATGACGCAATGAAAGAACATCCACACAGACGATGTGTTTATCCAGCAGGAAGGAGCCGCGGGAAAGCCAGGGACTGTACGGTAAACTAATTATAACGACCCAAGAGAGACGCTCATTATAGACCGCGCTCTCCAGCCATCCTGTGTAACCGACCACTATTTTATAAAGTCTGTTTTACCAGATTTGCGGTTTCTCAATATATAAGCTTTGGGATTATCTCAATCACTGCGTCCATCCATTGTCAGGTTCCCCCGCTCTACGCTCATTTATAGTCGCGGATCTTCTAGCGCCAGGATAGACATTCTGTGGCCCTCTAGTGGTTGTGACCAATGGAGAAAGGTGATAGGCAAGGAGGTGTGGCCTGCATGGGCCGGACTAGATAGAACCAGGTGGGACTGGGGGTGGAGCTGTTTTAAGCCTATGACAGCTTGTTTACGGAGCAGAGGGGAGGGGCTAACATGGTCTCCCCTCTCCCCCAAGCACCGTAGAAGCCACGACCCTTGCACCCCCTGTAGTTACGCCCCTGGTTGGGACCCTACACGTCCCATCAAAAATTTCCAATTGGAACCTACGCCCATCCTTGCGCTTCTGCCATTACACCGGGGTCTTCATTAAGGCTTTGCGTCTCTCTGTATGCCATTGGCGATAACTGTAACACCTGTATGACCCATCAGTGCAGAGAATATTCATCTATTCACTGTGAACGGTGTCTGTTTCGGGAGCTTACAGAGGTTGCGCTATCTCTGGCTGTCAGTTTAGATTATCTTCATGAAGATGCATTATCAGCATCATAAATCATTATCATCATCCAGCAACATTACAGCCTCACCCTCCCGGATGCGGAATATTCATCTATTCGCTGTGAACGGCGTCTGTTTCGGGAGCTTACAGAGGTTGCGCTATCTCTGGCTGTCAGTTTAGATTATCTTCATGAAGATGCATTATCAGCATCATAAATCATTATCATCATCCAGCAACATTACAGCCTCACCCTCCCGGAACACGTTACCACCTATATCGTTACACACGGGATGAAGGGGTCGGGGAACACGGAAAGATATTTGCTGAATTTTATCAGACATTTGAAATTTTATCAAAAATCGCCACATTTTACAGGTCTGCGCAGAACCGCGAATGAACTCCACCGATGGGGGTCATACAAAGCGCTTAGACCTAGGACACTTTCATAGTGTGTGATCTTCAGTCCTCTGGCAAAGACAATTTTTCAGGACAATACAACCAGTAGGGGGCGTTATCCATGACAACTCAAACTTTCTGAGGGAATCGCAATCGCCGGGTCGCGCCGGGCAACCACACGTTCGTAAATCATGCACAGACAGAGGCTCCCTGCCTCGTGCATGAAAAATTGTGTTCAAGTATGGAGGTGTGGATGGTTATGCCTGTACAAAGACTTAGGGCCAGATTTACTAAGCTGCGGCTCTGGAAGAGTGGAGATGTTGCCCATAGCAACCAATCAGATTTTATCTGACATTCTCTAGTATGTAATAAGAAAGTGAGAGCTAGAGTCTGATTGGTTGCTATAAGCAACATCTCCACTCTTCCAAACCAGCAGCTTAGTAAATCTGGCCCTAAGAGGGAACGCCCACATTTGTAACCTTAGCTCCTCCCCTCTGTCACATGTGTCTTTCCTCTTAAATTAATCATGAACAGAATATTTCCTGTGTACACGCACACACCCACATATATGTATCTCTCGTGAACTATTTACGTACTGTCATTATAATTGAGTTACCATGTTATGTCTCATGAAACGTATCACAGAGTAGTAAATAGAGGTTATCGTCTATCTTTTTTTCAGTGGTATTGATCCGTCTAGGACTCTGCGGCCTCTCTATGAAAGGAAAATGATGTCCAGCTACACACAGTATAGATAACAAAATAGGATAACACAAAGTATACATCAGCTCTGTCCTTTGGGGTACACTTGAGAAGTGAACAACATGTCTGCCCCCTTCCAATTGTCAACCATTTTGTAAGCCTGTGTGAATGCCATGTCAGTCCACAAAATGGCTGTACATGTGTGATAACCGCAACAAATAACTGAAAAACATATGTACCAGATTGTTCTTACATTCAGAAAAGGGTTGAAAGAGTTTCCTTATTTAATGTTTAACCACTTACAGTGAAAGGAGCATTATGCATTCTAGGTAATTCCTTGCAGCCTATTGTGACAGACAGCCTGTGTAATGTATGCATTGCAATGCACACTGCAGATTAACACTTAAACTGGATTTTTAAGCAGGGTATTTAAAGGGCCATTCATCAGAAAGCAATTACCTAGGACTACACTAAGGACTTCTTTCTCCGCATATTTATTAGAACACGAGGGCAGGCGTATGAACTGGAGGAGTGAGGTTCACAGTGAATATATGAGACGATGCCTTCAGTGAAAGAGTAGTTGATATGTGGAATGACCGCCAATCTGAGGTGGTAGAGGTAAGATAATACTGTGGCTCTTATCTCCCCGGTACATGGTCAGCGGTTGTATACATATGTGTATATATTTATAGATATTATCGCTGTGATTCTATGGCGCTGCCGCTGTGCGGTCACCAGACTCTGATTAGTAAGATCGTTAGTCAGACCAGACCTAAACAAGTCAATTAAGCTGAGAACAGAGCTGGGTGAAAGAGTTATGTAAATGTAATACGGGGGGGGGGGGGGGGAGTAATATAGAGTCTGGCTAGGTGGAAACACCTGCAATGGCTGCAAATACGCAGATATGTGTGCCAAAATATAAAGAGGACATTAGAAGAAGAGAGAGAGAGAAAGAGAGAGAGATTAAAAGAGAGAGATAGACAGAAAGAGAGATATAGAGAGAGAGATAGAGACAGAGAGAAATAGAGAGAGATAGACAGAGAGAGATATAGAGACAGAGGGCCTGATTCAGAGATACGGAACTAACGATAGTTCCGTGCGTATATTTAGGGTCGGATCGATTTTGCATCAACTGCGCATGCGTAGTAATAGCGATACGCCATGTACGTTGAAGTTAAGGTCGGAAGTGCCTTAAGGTCGGACTTGTGAATCGAGCGGAGACTAATGCGACTCTAAGTGTGGCGGAAATATACGGACCTAAGGATTTGCATAGAAATGGGCGGGGGGAAGCATTTAGATGAGGGAAAGTGTGCGCGCTTACAGAGTTAGGGCCCTAAATATACGCAACTAATACACATAGGGTCGGAAGTGAGTGCGGCCAGTTAGGGCAAGTCTTATGGAGGTGGAAGTTTAGGTCCGGCCGGAGGTTGCGAGGGGAGTGACTGTTTATTCTGGTGGGTGTAACCTGCTCCGACCTGCCACTTATTTGCGGCCCAATCGCCGACGGATCTCTGAATCAGGCCCAGAGAGAGAGAGAGAAAGAGACGGGGCTGGATCCAGACTTAAGTAAGTGCTTGAAATTAGTTACTCCTGGGCTAAACCATGTTGATTGCAGGGGAGTCAACTTAATTGTATTGTCTTTGCATGCCCCGAGCACTCCCCCGGAATGCACGTCATTTTTGCTGATTTACGACTTCCTTAACTTTTCCTTGCGTATCTGCGGTCGTACGTATCGCCTTGCCGTACGTAACTGCCTGACCCCGCCCACACTGTACAATGTAAATGCCTCCCTCCTCCCACAATGCGTATTTTCTGCTTGTGAAGGGAAGACACGCCCCTTCATACATAGCTACGAGCATGTTATGTACGATCAGAGTTATGATGCGTAACATCTGCCGTGCGCATGCGCAGTATGTACAAACAGCCACATTTACTCGTGCAGCATGCGTACATTCGCTGTCGTACTTAAGTCTGGATGACTGTGCTATGTCCTTCAGGATATCCCCGCGGTGAGAATGAGAGCTGGCTCCGGGCTTTCTTATCTCTCACAATTACACGGCATCGCTTCCCATCTCACTCTAATGAATTGCAGGTCATTAGATTACTGACCTCCCCGGAGAGATCCACTGCAGGAGCCACCTCATGACATATTCAGATGCCACAGAGCTCCACCCATACACTGAAAAGTCCACGCCCACTCTCCACGCCATATATTATCATATTGTCCATAGTGTCAGGGGGTCAATCTCAGCCCTCTATGTACAAGGAGACATGTCACATGTCATGACGCTACAGAGACCTGCAGAACATCTCCCCCTGACAGATACATAGTGATATATCCTGCAGACTATTACATTACTGACCTCTCTAGAGATCTGCAGAACATTACTCTGTTCCATCTCCCCCTGACAGATACACAGTGATATATCCTGCAGACTATTACATTACTGACCTCTCTAGAGATCTGCAGAACATTGCTCTGTTCCATCTCCCCCTGACAGATACACAGTGATATATCCTGCAGACTATTACATTACTGATCCCTCTAGAGATCTGCAGAACATTGCTCTGTCCCATCTCCCCTGACAGATACACAGTAATATATATAGCAGATTATTACACTACTGACCCTCTAGAGATCTGCAGAACATCGCTTTGTCCCATCTCCCCCTGACAGATACATAGTGATATATCCTGCAGATTATTACATTACCATTGCTAGGTATTAGCTATGTCTGTGCTTTTCGAGCATGCTGGGAGTTGTAGTCTCCCTCGTGTACTTCAGGCTGTAAGTCGCGCAGAGTCAGCATTGGCGGCAGGGAGCGGCGCCTGTCCTGTTATTTGTTGTAGTGTTTTATAACGTTGATCATAAAACGCGTGGCTGTATTCGGGTATGTTTGATCAGTAGTGTGTCCTGGCCTCATCTTGTCTTCTGCTCTATTTGCTCCACATGACATGAACTAGTTCCATCCGATCCCATGTGCTCAGTGACAGCCTTGCCCACTTGGAGGACAACCCCCAGCACTTGTTGATAGACAAGGAGCAACGCGCTTAGAGCTCTCAGACTTTGCTGCTGCTGCTGCTGCTGCCGCTGCTGCTGAAGACCAGAAAAGCCTGATTCCAGGAACAGGGTGAGGCTGAAAGACCCAGCAACACGTTGTGAGAGAAGCCATGGAGCGGTCTCAGAGGTGACCATTCTGCACCCCTGTGGACATTACTGGCTAAGAGTCACCTGCGGCTCGTTGTACCTGCAGAGTGTTTAAGCTCAGGGCTTGAGGAGGATTCTCTCAGCATTTCCAACATACAACCAGTTGCCGTCCTGGAGGAGTATCAATCTTGGTTCCCCCCTAAGAACCTGTTGGATTTGCAGCCATGTCTTACGGTCCGTGTCTCCTATCTTCTGCCGGTTGACGGATCACATCGAGGAGACGCCTTCCAGATCTTCCAAAGATGGATCTGAACTTCTCTACGCCAGCGGTGGGCAATCTGTCCCAGGAGACGATGGCTGTCAGCATGGACGATGATGCCGTCATACCCACTTACGCCCTAGCGAGCTTCAGAATCCTTATCGCCATCGTTTACTCCTTGGTATGCGCGGTGGGGCTTCTGGGGAACTTCTTTGTGATGTATCTCATCAGGGCTAAGAAAGTCAGCGGCCTCACCGCCATAGACATCTTCGTATTTTTCCTGGCGTTAAGTGACTTCCAGTTTGCTGTCACCTTGCCCTTCTGGGCTGTAGACGCCATCTTGGACTTCAGCTGGCCCTTTGGACACCCCATGTGCAAAATTATCCTGACAATGACCGTGCTGAACGTCTACAACAATGTTTTCCTGTTGACGGCCATGGCGGTGACAAGATATTGGTCGGTGGCCTCGGCCATGAGCCTTCGGTGTCGCGTTTCAACATCGGTCGCCAAATGGATCAGTTTTGGCCTTTGGCTGTTGGCCGTGGCAGCCACAATCCCGACCACCATTTTTGCCGGCACCAACAAAGTCCTAGGGGAAGAACTATGCCTTCTTCAGTTCCCGGACAAGAAGTGGCTGGCCACCTACCACCTTCAGCGGGTGATCATCGGATTCGCCATACCGCTCGTGTTGATATCCTCGTCCTATATTATGCTGCTGAATTTCCTTAGACAACACAAAGTGAACGCCAACAACCAACACCGGCAGAGCAAGATCACCAATTCCATTCAGCTGGTCATCATCGTCTTCTTCATCTGCTGGTTCCCCAACCACGCCGGCATTTTTTGGGGGATTCTCATGAAATACGAAGTGGTGCATTGGAGTGAAGCCTATTATTACTTCCATACCTTTGTTTTTCCCATCACCCTATGTCTCGCTCACAGCAATAGCTGCCTGAATCCTGTCATCTACTGTCTCATGAGGAAGGAGTTTCGGAAAGCACTCAAGGCTCTGTTTTGGCAAGTGACGAGTATGCCCATGTCTTACTTGCCCGCGGGTAATAGAAAACGAGAGACCTTGGATCAGGACACCACAGTGCCTCTGTATCGACAGTCCAGCATCCCTCGGACTGTAAGTAAGGAAGACTACCCCTTAGCCTCAATCTCCACCATAACCACAGTCCCAGAGATGGTCCACAAGGATCTGAATCAACACAACGGAGACTCAAAAAGACAGGACACCTCCATAGACTAGACTGCTGACTGAAGGGAGCAGGTAAAAATTCCACGATCAGACCAAAAGCACTTGCCCGTCAAAGGCATGGAGGTGAGAGGTCTTGGGTCTGTTTTGAGTTAGGTCGACGTGATAAGTCAATGGTTCCCTCAACACTCTGCTCTGCCTCAGACACTGCAACGCTTGCCCGTGTTCCCTGACCATTAATTTGCACTTAAAGACATCAATACCAGACATTTGCCTAATGAGCCAGATCTGTGCAATGTTCTTAGTAAACACTGAATTATCGAGCGGCTCTGAATGTATCATGGAGGCAGTTGCCGTGGTCTTGCGAGTGGCTATGCAGATCCGATCACAGCGGCTTATCCGTGCAGAATGTTTGTTTGACTCAAATTGCGGTTTATTGATCAAAGAGACAGTAGCCAGGTGAGACGAGAGGGTCGGAAGGGATTGGGGCAGGGGTCCAGCGATGCGGAGATTTCATAGATTATCCAGCGAGTTACAGATGCATCATTAACCAGGGATGTAAGCAAGAGCGTGTGGTAGAGAAACAAGGGCGCAGAAGTATTAGGACCTGGTTTCATAGTTTATTTGTGATATATTTTAATGTGTTGTCAGCCATAAATGCCAGAAGCTGTATTCACTTTCATAAACGCTATATTCCAGTGGAGGCAATCAAGACTTTTATCTTTACTCTCCTTTCCTGGAGACACAGATAACGAGTTTACCATCAATCAGTAATCTCTTTACACTCGTAACTCAAGAGAATAGGAGAATACTGAGCATAAGAGCCGCATGCACAATATCCCCCTCTCCCTCCTGTACCTGGTCATATCCTTCTATGATATCCCCCTCTCCCTCCTGTACCTGGTCATATCCTTCTATGATATCCCCCTCTTCCTCCTGTACCTGGTCATATCCTTCTGTCATATCCCCCTCTCCCCACTCTA
>WWET01000987.1:147830-158353 GCA_011038615.1 Limnodynastes dumerilii
ACACACATACAGAGACATACAAATATTGTCATTATGCAATTTACCCGGCTTTTTAGGCCGCTGGTTCATTTTGTCCGTAATGGTTTCATGAATTGGTTCAGGATACTGTTAATCCCATGTAAACACATGGTGGCGGGAGCCATTTTGTGGGTGGGGCCAATGTTCTCCAACGCAGCAGTAATAATTTGCTAAACACCAAAATAAAATGATTAGCTGCGTAGAGCATTCAAAATGGCCGCCCCCACAGTGGCCACCCAACATGCTTTCCTTAAAAACATAAGGGTTCCCTCCGGGGGATAGGGAAAGGGGGGGAACAGAGTGCACCATCTTGATTTTTGTTTCTTAAAAGCAAATTAAGCAACGTAGCGGGAGAGACGAAAGTTTCCTCTGTTTCATGGAGTGCTGATAAAATATAAAACTAATGCAAAATAAATTTATACAGGTTAAAAGAAACTGAGATTCGGAAGCATAAAATAAACAGTTCTGTTAAAAAGTATTTTGTGAAATAATAATAATGCACAACCGCAATAAAATCAAAGGACTATTTACAGCCGATCGTTCCGTACAAAATATAAATAAGAGCAGGAGGGAAGGGGGGTAGTAGAAGGGTTATCGTTAGTGTGACGCAGCCTTGCAGGGATTATAGGGGTTAAATGCGAAGGACCCAGGTGACCAATTGAATCGCCTTGAATTGCGTCACGTGGTGTAATATCCACACTGGTAGGTTCTGGGTCTGTTTTTTGCATTGTATGGCGTCTTATGGGGTCTGGTGCCCACCTTAAATAAAATATAACTCCGGCCACCTGTCAGGGGTTAATGAGGATCACGTCTGTGAATAGAAATACAGATTTTGTTCCATGCTGCTAGTGACATTGTAATGTTATAATGCAGTCACACAGGACATTCTTACATAACTACAGACCATACAGGAGTCATGACTGTCACCGAATCACGGTGACACAAACAGGAGAACTAGGACGTGGCTTCTCTCTGGGGCTACAATTGCCATCTTCTTGTTCAATGAACTAAAATGAAGAGACCTGGCTTCCCGCCCAGAGCATTATAACAGCCATGTGACTATGCCCCCCGGCCAAGACTGGCCCATAGCTTACAGGGAATGCCGGCCGCTCGCACCTGATCCAGGGTGTAAAACAATAACTTAAAAAAACGCTGATTGTACTAAAAATAAATAAATAGAGGTGAGAGGGAGCGATGTACCCGTGTTACAGGCGTGGGGAGACAGACGCAGAGTCCAGTCTATTCTGGAAGAGACACTGAAAGCCGGACTCGTATAATAAAAACATGGACTGGATTTAACATTCACTGGAATACATTATAATCATTTGTGGTTTGCTGCAGGAATATGAAGTTCCAGCATTAGTAACAATCCATCCTCTCTCTATACAGCCTCTCAGTGATACACAGGTAGTGATGTCTGTACATGAGTTCGTTTCAGGAAACCGATGATACTTTGGTATTAGACCAAGTGCAACCATCATGCAAAAAAAATGACTTAATGCCCATTAATTGCATATGTACATTGTTGGAAATAACTATATACTTAATTGTAATCATTAGATATTGAATAATGAGGTTCATTTTAGCAATTCTTTTCATGGCTTGTAGTAACATTGTAATTCCACAAGGTGGCACTAGTAAAACATATTTGGAATTTTGCCATTAAGCACACAATTAGACAAGATGCATCTCTCTGTCAATGGAAGCACTATAAAACCCATGCACCAGACTGTGCGGCCTCCCCTGCATTAAGGTGAAATGACGATCACTACCAGCTGGAGAAGTTTTCTTTCATCACTGATTAGAACCTTATTCACATATAGGGGCTGATTCAGAGCTGCACTTACACCTTTTTTAGGTGGAAGTGTACAGCTCAACTAAACCATTTTTCAAAGTAAGGGGTGTTAATTAATTTAAAATCTTTAGCGTGAAGGGAAAATACATGACATTTACACATTGAACTAAAATACTGCATAGCTTTATGTTTATTCTATAAAATAGAGTTGAACTAAGAAACTTCACCTCTTAATTTTAATTCTGGTTTTACAATTTAAATCTGCCTCCCCTTACAATTCAACATGGCATTGCTCAGGTCTACACTTGCACTTAAAAAAAGGTGGAAGTGCAACTCTGAATCAGCCCCATAAATGGCTTTCACACCTAGATGTCATCTATAGGAGATTGCTGATAGGTGGAGCTGTGGTCCATAGTAACTAATAAGATTCAAACTAGCAACGAATTAATGGTAGCCGGAATCTGATTGTTTTTGCTTTTTAGTATTTTTTTTATGAAGTTGACCCCCAAAAGGGAATATGTAGAAAGAGCGTAAATCGGATGGGTCACCCCTTGCATCAACATCCAATCGTGGCATTCAGTAGAGGAGAGGAGGGCGATTTCGGGAGGCTCGCCCGTCAAACCGCCACAAGCTCATGTGTGAAACGCAGCAACTGTCTGTTACCAGCAGGGGGCGACTCAGGCAGCGTCAAATCATTAGTGTCAACGCGCGGCAGGGCGATTCAACACTGAGAAAGTCCCTGAAGACTCTCCGCTCCGTCAGAGGGCATAAAGGAGTAGAGTCTGGCGCCAATTTACGGGATACTGAAGCCCTGCATTTGTTCCATAAATGAATCAGAATAAAATCCCTAAAACTCTGCTTCTGTTATCTAGTTTAGTTTTTAAATTCCCGTCATTTCTGCGCGTCTCCTCGCTGCGTCCCCCACATTGCGTATCCCGCTAACAGTCTCATCGCAGCTCCACCAGAAGTCATAATGGAAGGGATTTAGCCGCTTCTCTCTCCACTAACAGTACAGTCACTTTATCTCACTGCTCCCGGGGAGATTTTATAAAGGAGCAGCTCGTCCATGTTCTGGTCTCGTGACGTGACCCCGGCGTCCTCAGCTCTCCGAGGAGCCGACGTCTACGTCTTTCAACTCTTGCACGCTCTCCGCCTCCTCCGGAATGTCCTGCATTCTCTGGAACTCTGCCGGGATAAAGGATAAAGACAGGACGTGAGTCTGTTATACAGCGCAGGGCCTGAAACCTCTGTATATGCCCCCTCTCAGTATAATGTACAGTATATATGTCCCCTCTCAGTATAACATACAGTATAGATGCCCCCTCTGAGTATAGCGTACAGTATAGATGCCTCCTCTCAGTATAATGTACAGTATAGATGCCCCTCTGAGTATAACGTACAGTATAGATGCCCCCTCTCAGTATGATGTACAGTATAGATGCCCCTCATTATAATGTACAGTATAGATGCCCCTCAGTATAATGTCTGGTATAGATGCCCCTCTCAGTATAATGTACAGTATAGATGCCCCTCTGAGTATAATGTACAGTATAGATGCCCCTCAGTATAATGTACGGTATAGATGCCCCTCAGTATAATGTACAGTATAGATGCCCCTCAGTATAATGTACAGTATAGATGCCCCTCCCAGTATAATGCACAGTATAGATGCCTCCTCTCAGTATAATGTACAGTATAGATGCCCCTCCCAGTATTATGGACCGTATATGCCCCTCAGTATAATGTACAGTATAGATGCCCCTCCCAGTATAATGGATGCCCCTCTCAGTATAATGTACGGTAAAGATGCCTCCTCTCAGTATAATGTACAGTATAGATGCCCCTCTCAGTATAATGTACGGTAAAGATGCCTCCTCTCAGTATAATGTACAGTATAGATGCCCCTCTCAGTATAATGTACGGTAAAGATGCCTCCTCTCAGTATAATGTACAGTATAGATGCCCCTCTCAGTATAATGTACGGTAAAGATGCCTCCTCTCAGTATAATGTACAGTATAGATGCCCCTCTCAGTATAATGTACGGTAAAGATGCCTCCTCTCAGTATAATGTACAGTATAGATGCCCCTCTCAGTATAATGTACGGTAAAGATGCCTCCTCTCAGTATAATGTACAGTATAGATGCCCCTCTCAGTATAATGTACGGTAAAGATGCCTCCTCTCAGTATAATGTACAGTATAGATGCCCCTCTCAGTATAATGTACGGTAAAGATGCCTCCTCTCAGTATAATGTACAGTATAGATGCCCCTCTCAGTATAATGTACGGTAAAGATGCCTCCTCTCAGTATAATGTACAGTATAGATGCCCCTCTCAGTATAATGTACGGTAAAGATGCCTCCTCTCAGTATAATGTACAGTATAGATGCCCCTCTCAGTATAATGTACGGTAAAGATGCCTCCTCTCAGTATAATGTACAGTATAGATGCCCCTCTCAGTATAATGTACGGTAAAGATGCCTCCTCTCAGTATAATGTACAGTATAGATGCCCCTCTCAGTATAATGTACGGTAAAGATGCCTCCTCTCAGTATAATGTACAGTATAGATGCCCCTCTCAGTATAATGTACGGTAAAGATGCCTCCTCTCAGTATAATGTACAGTATAGATGCCCCTCTCAGTATAATGTACGGTAAAGATGCCTCCTCTCAGTATAATGTACAGTATAGATGCCCCTCTCAGTATAATGTACGGTAAAGATGCCTCCTCTCAGTATAATGTACAGTATAGATGCCCCTCTCAGTATAATGTACGGTAAAGATGCCTCCTCTCAGTATAATGTACAGTATAGATGCCCCTCTCAGTATAATGTACGGTAAAGATGCCTCCTCTCAGTATAATGTACAGTATAGATGCCCCTCTCAGTATAATGTACGGTAAAGATGCCTCCTCTCAGTATAATGTACAGTATAGATGCCCCTCTCAGTATAATGTACGGTAAAGATGCCTCCTCTCAGTATAATGTACAGTATAGATGCCCCTCTCAGTATAATGTACGGTAAAGATGCCTCCTCTCAGTATAATGTACAGTATAGATGCCCCTCTCAGTATAATGTACGGTAAAGATGCCTCCTCTCAGTATAATGTACAGTATAGATGCCCCTCTCAGTATAATGTACGGTAAAGATGCCTCCTCTCAGTATAATGTACAGTATAGATGCCCCTCTCAGTATAATGTACGGTAAAGATGCCTCCTCTCAGTATAATGTACAGTATAGATGCCCCTCTCAGTATAATGTACGGTAAAGATGCCTCCTCTCAGTATAATGTACAGTATAGATGCCCCTCTCAGTATAATGTACGGTAAAGATGCCTCCTCTCAGTATAATGTACAGTATAGATGCCCCTCTCAGTATAATGTACGGTAAAGATGCCTCCTCTCAGTATAATGTACAGTATAGATGCCCCTCTCAGTATAATGTACGGTAAAGATGCCTCCTCTCAGTATAATGTACAGTATAGATGCCCCTCTCAGTATAATGTACGGTAAAGATGCCCCCTCTCAGTATGATGTACAGTATAGATGCCCCTCTCAGTGTAATGTACAGTATAGATGCCTCCTCTCAGTATAATGTACAGTATAGATGCCCCCTCTCTCTGTGTCCCATAAAAACATAACACTGATGGGCGTGGCTGTTCCCTCTCTCTATACCCATCCAGTCATAAGACAGAGGGGCGTGACTGAAGTGACAAGTGGGCGTTCCCTCTTAGGTGACCGTGTGGGCGTTCCCTCTTAGGTGAGCGTGTGGGCGTTCCCCCTTAAATGACAGCATGGGCGTTCCCTCTCTAAACGTCTGGGAATATTTGCGCAGTTTGGTTAGGAAAGATGGCATAGTGCCCGGCTGTGGGACATTTGTCTACCTGACCCTGTCAGAGATCATGGTGTGTGGCACTCACCTCGTGTACTGGATGGAGACGCCGGCGCCCCCCCGCCCTCCTCTTCGGAGGACTCGGTGTCGGCGGTCTCCGGCAGCCTCTCCAGCTCAGTCAGGTCACTGAAGTCATCCTTCAGGTCGGACTCTTCTTGGAAGGTGATGATGGGGATGGTGCCGTCTGTCCCGGCCGGAGGATGGGGGATCTGTGTGGGGCAAAGACGGAGGATGAGGTGTAGGGCAGAAGGAGCTGTGGCCTTCCAGTTTCATAGAGGTAATCTAGATGTACCTGGGGTGGAGTAAAGGTTTGGTACAGGGCATCTCCGGCGGGCAGGCTCCGCCTCCTGGGGTCCGTCCCCCGAGGGCTCCTGCCGATGTCCGAGGTGCCGTTGCTCAGTTCCTTCTGCAGGACGACCAGCTGCCTCTTCCCTTCCTCCAGCTCGCGCTCCATTCGGCTCCTGACCTGCTCGCTCTCCCTCAGCCGAGCCTCCAGAGTGCCCGCCTCCTGCGCCCGCTCGTCGCATTGCCGCCTGCAGCGCCGCAGCTCCTCCTGTAACAGGGTGTGCTGCCGCTGCAGCAAGGTCAGCTCCGTCCCCGTCTTGTCCATGTTTTTGGACAGGGGCTCGGACACGTCCCGGGAGTTGGTGCGGGTCAGGCTTTCCTTCTTATCGCCGCTCTCCGGGATCTGGAGACTCAGCAGACTGTCCTGTTGTGCCACCACAGCCTGCGAGGGAAAAAACCTGTCACTACATGTGTCTGACCTCTAGGGGGAGCTCTTGGTTATAACAATGTATTGTCCTGATTTCTGCCCCTGAGCTTGGAGAATAGGCATTGCTCATTATCAGTAAGCGATAGGAGGACATGACTCTGACACAAGGTTTATATAGAGGAGATAATGAGGAGCGTGGAGCTGGCACGGATCTGATCATCATCCATGGCACAATGATCTAGGGCCCTTATTCAGAGTACCGGATGTATAACATATACGTCCGGCGTTCAGCGTTTTTACTACTGCGCATACGCAGTAATTTTTTTTTACATAATCTAAGTATCTTTCTCTTATGTAGATTGCGTAAATGCGGTCTGAAAGTTATACGCCCGGTACTCTGAATACGGGTCTAGAACCCACCAAATGCATTCTTCTATCTATAGGACCCAGTAGAGGTCTCCTACAACCTCTGGTCTAGAGCTATTCTGCATAAAGGTAATTATGATCTAGAACTCAGTAGTAGTAATAGTCGTGCTGAATTATACATAGGAAACTATGCTCTAGAACCCACAGAGATGTTGTAAACATATTACACATAGGTAACTGTGGTCTAGAACCCGGCCTATAGTCTGGAACACACTGTATCTCTTTAGCACATGTACCACTGATCCAGGACATGTTTTGTCTTCTTCATCAGGAGAGGTCTCCAACAAGCTATGGGCCTAGAACTTAGCTCTGTCCTACAGAATATGGTATCTCCTGCAGCCTATATATCTATGATGTCTATAATATATCTCTTGTACATCATGTCTATTGATCTAATACCTCACATTCTCCTACAGTCTATGTAACAGTGATCTAGAACGCAGTACAGCTGTCCCGTCTATGTAACAGTGATCTAGAAATCAGTACAGCTGTCCCGTCTATATACCAGTATGATCTAGAACTAAGTACAGCTCTCTTGTCTATGTAACAGTGATCCTAGAACTAAGTACAGCTGTCCCGTCTATGTAACAGTAATCTAGAACTAAGTTCAGCTGTCCCGTCTATGTAATGGTGATCTAGAACTAAGTATAGCTGTCCCGTCTATGTACCAGTATGATCTAGAACTAACTTAGTGCTGCCATCCTATATCTATGTTACAGTAATCTAGAATGCAGTGCTGCCATCCTATATCTAGGTAATAGTGATCTAGAATGCAGTGCTGCCATCCTATGTCTATGTAACAGTGATCTAGAATGCAGTGCTGCCATCCTATGTCTATGTAACAGTGATCTATAACCCGTACAGTCACCCCCCAGTCTGGTGATATGATCTAGCACCCGGCGTCTCGCTCACCTGCAGGCCGTGTAACAAGCTGTACAGACTGGAGATTCTCTGCAGGGCCTCCTGTAATACAGAGAGAGGGTCAGCACAAGCTATGGCTGTATCAGACGTGTACAGCGCCGTGTATATCATACGTTCACAGCGCCGTGTATATCATACGTGCACAGCGCCGTGTATATCATATGTGTACAGCACTGTGTATATCGCTCCTACCTCTTGTGGCCCTTTACTCTGAAGCTGGTTTCCATTTCGGTCCTAGAGAGCAGAGAATAAGGTGTTTACACACATCACACGCATGTTACATACACACATCACATGCGTGTCACATACAACACACACATGGAATATAGTATAGCAGAAATTTTAGAATGAGAGGGCGCACAAGAGATAAAAACTGCCAAAGGTACTTGGGAACCACCAGTCCTGAAATCAGTAAAGTGCCTGGCGCTGTGAGGAATAACTACGAATGCGGGAAAATTGAAATATATATATATATACACACACAAAAACCTGTTTATTTACTTTTGATCTTGTTGTTCTGACCCCGGACCCCCCTGGTAATGTCCCCTGTTCCCATCTTTTCTTCAAGGATACCTAGAGACTTTAGTCCCAGTTGTTCACTGGGTTTTTGTGTATGACTTCACATTTAATTTATATTTTGCTGCAAGGTTTTTTATGGGATTTCTTGTATTTTAGGGATTAGGTTTTATTTATTAGGATTTTCTAGAATATTTTTAGTGTTTGTCTATATCCTTTTCCCCACCCATATAGACCTTATATATATACCCACCAGTTTGATTTTTGGATTTCTCTTGGGTCTTTTTTACATTTTAGTGTGCTCTACCCTTTACACACACAAGTTTTTCTGTGTGTGTGTGTATATATATATTTCAATTTTCCCACATTCGTAGTTATTCCTCACAGCTCCAGGCACTTTACTGTTTTTACACATGGAATATAGACTAAGCAACGTACAACAGCCATACTTTATCATGGGGGACACACATCCCCTGTATAGTATTAATACTATATTATCTGTAGACCATGCTATATAGAGAGAGGGATTGGGGAGACCCCTCCTCACCTTCTGACTTGGCTCCTCATCCTTGTTGGGGTCTAGGGATCCGTTGACACTACTGGAGTCGCCATCTACAGGAAGACAAGAGAATGACAGGTATTCAGATATAGGACACCTGAAGGCTCCACATGGCCACTGAGATTGCGAGCACGGACCAGGCCACTGTGATGGACACTCACGTGCAGGGTCTCTGGTGGAGATGGACGTGTGGTTCGGCTGCTCTGATCCTATTGCAAGAACCACATCCTTCAAGGCTTCCACTAAGAGACACAAGGATTGAGGGAGGTCAGACACATATTGTACCACTGAACAGAACTATAAGGTTAGAAACTCAAAGCTGTGCATTACCACATCCGGACAGAAGTTGGCGCCCACACTCTAATTATGGGACACGTCTCACCTTCTTTGATGGCCTCATTGATGAGCTTCTCGCCTCTATAGCTGTCTGTCGACTCCGTCCTGAACAGTTTGCGTGTGTTACCCGTCACCGGCATCTCTTCCCCCGCCTGCAGGTGGAGCACCTTGGTGAACAGGGTGACCTTCTCTTCCAGGATCTCAGCCACTTCTCTGTCTCTCTGTTGTATGACCTCTGCCGGGGACAGAAAACATGACCGTTAAATCGTCCTTCCAATAGAGTCTGACCTATAAAAAGTACTGTAGCTAGAATACAGTCAGCATCACTGAGCAAGCCTGGACTCGGCAGCATAAATGATAGAACATGAAAGCATGAGGGGGGGATACCTTTTAATTTCCTCACTTTGGCCTCTACCTCGGTCTCAATCAATGGAAATTCCTCTCGTTTGGGGCACCTGAAAGTGAAATGCAAAAGTAGTGAGGTGACAGAACCGCCATGTCATGACTTTCCCATAATCCCCCTGGCATAGAAGTGAGATGTCAAATATACTCATTACTCCCCTCAGGCAGCCATTTTGACACCTAATGATAATGGGGCAGATCCTGAACTACGCATTTCCGCGAATTTACGTGTGGCGGACACGTAAATTCGCAGATTTGTACGCACTGCGCATGCGCACCGCAGAAAATACGCACATTCACGTAGCGTATTTTCAAACGTATGGATAGTGTACAGTCGTGCTAAGCTGCGTACGTTCGTGTAGTCTGTACGCCCGTTAGCGGACGTATTCTGTTACGTTAGGAAAAGTTAAGGTAGGGTTTGGGTTGCGTAATTTGACAAAATACGATACGTCAAGGGGTGTGCCGTGGGGAGTGTATTGACCTTACGTGTACGAAAATACGCACCGCTAAAATACGTACGCACACACGTAGTTCAGGATCTACCCCATTGTGTGTTATTTGTTTACATCATGATTCACTCAGTGTAGAAATGTATAACATTATGTTGGAGACTTATAAATGGAAAATACTTCTCAACCAGATTCAGCGTTTGAAAATAAGAAGAGATCAGGTGGAAAGTTACACCTGGTCAAAACTATGTTGTATTTTAGAGGTGATAAAATTCATTTCCCTCTTGCATACGGGGAGTTTACTTTCCTTTTGCTTATTTTGATACCGACCACTTTTACATTTAAACTGTTATTTAGATTTGGGCTAAGGAACATCACCTTACAACAATACTGTTTGCAACAGATGAAATATGACTCCCCTGCAAGCAACATGGTTTTGCCCAGGAGTAACTTTCCTCTCTTAGGACCTGATTCACACTTAAGAAGCTTCTTAAAATA
>WWET01000987.1:185095-213184 GCA_011038615.1 Limnodynastes dumerilii
GCGTATTATGTGCGAAAATTCGTACGGCCGACGGTAGTACCCAGTGTAGGGTATAGCCGCCGTAAGCAGGTACTTTACTATGGGAGTGTTAGGGGCGTGCATGTTTATTCGCACGGTCGAACGTACGCATTCGCCCGCCGTGCGAAATTTCGTAGCTCTGGATCAGGCCCATTGTTCAGATCAGTATCCCTAAGACTTCCCTGTAAATAAGGATTGTCTACTGAATGAAATATTCGTAGTCCCATGGGGCCTGATCCAGACTTAATAAAGGCGATACGTACGACCAAAGATAAGCAAGGAAAAGTTAAGGTAGGGTTCTAAATATGTAAGTTAGCTAAGTTACGTTGTGTAAGAAGAGAGTGCCCGGGGGAGGGCGTTATACTTAGTATGCGTAACTCTGGTGCTTGCGTACGAAAAATAAGCTTAAGTCTGGATCAAGCTAATGGGTCCTGATTGCGTATTTTGCTAATTTTTTATGCTATTAAGCACCTAAAAACGAGGGCAGGGCAGTGGGGGGGACCGGAGAAGTAGGTGTGGATTTGGGCGTATCTTCACCTACGGATCACACGCTTAAGTGTGAATCTAGTCCATGATCTGCATGTGTGGAATTCTCAATAGGATGTCCACACTATCCACGCACCTGAGTGACTTCACCGCTAACCGCTTCCTTAACGCAGACGACCGTAAAATAGTGGCGCTGCACAGAGGCACAGAGGAGAACTTATGGTAGGGTTAAGGATGTGTAAGTCATCCAGAGTCCGCACATGAGAGGGGTGGGATAGGGGAGTTCACTTCCCTCTTGCGTGTGGACTTTCAGACCTCCGTGAGTATGTAATACGTACAGAGGTCTGGATCAGATCTATCTTTATTAACAACCTTGTTAGTGGTAGGTAAGGCTAATGCAACACGCAATATTATGGAGAACTCTGAAAGGACCAGCTAAGAACCCCAATAAAAGACACAGTATTGTCAAAGTCATACATGTAATATAGGGTAAATTAGGTTGCAACAGGTGTAGCATCCACTACCCAATTCAGACAGCATCCTACTGACTGCCATCCAATATGACAGCATTCTAGTGACTTCAACTCAATACAGACTGCATACTTGTGACTGCAATTCATTATAGACAGCATAATAGTGGCCACAACGCAAAACAGACTGCATACTAGTCAATGCAAGTTTATTAAAAAAAAAAAAAAATGGGTGAGCATTTTATTTCTCTAATGTGTATTGCTGTAGCTTGGTTTTAGTTATGCAGTTACAATTCACTGACTTTTCACATACAGTGGTTGCACAATGAATGAGGAAGATTTAGCTAAGAAACACATTCATACCGCACTGAGCAAAAGCCGTTATCGAAGCCAAGGGAAGCCCAAGCAAGCACTAGCAGAGGTATTTGCTAACTTAATGCATGCAACAGCTGATAAATGAAAAAGAGGTTTATATAAGTATGAAATATGTGTATCAGATATTTGTTCTATCAAGATACAACAAGAAATTCCTATATCATTGAGCAACCATTGTATGTGGACTGATTAACTTTAGTAATTAACCAATCGTGTTCATTACAATTGTAGAAATACGGAACACAGGAAAGTAACTCATTGCCTTTACCTTTTTCTCTGACGTGATAAAACACGATAGTGATGGATATTTAATTGTGATATGGTTCACAGACTATTTTATCTTCAAGGACTTGACCAGGTTCTACCCTTATTAGCTAGACTGAGAATGGGTGTGGGTCAGCAGTACAAATGTCCCTTTTTCGAAAGCGCCGTTTCATATCAGTGAATCTAGAAATGTGTCCCAAATCGATTGCTTCTGGCTTGAGGAGGAGAAGCAATCGATCATCCCCCGAATGAAGACTTCAACACTGAATAGTGAATATCAATGTACCCCTAACCCTCCACTTCCATTACCCTCACCCTTCCTTCCCCACCGCCTGACCCTAAAACTCCCCTCCCTGCAGCCTGACCCTAAGCCTTCCTTCCCCACAGCCTAACCCTGACACCCCCTTCCCTGCAGCCTGACCCTAAAACACCCATCCCCACAGTCTATCCTTAAGACTAACCCCACAACTCCCCGTGCCTAACCCTAAAACTCTCCTCCCTGTAGCCTGACCCTTAAGACTTCCTTCCCCCGCAGCCTAACACTGACACACCTTTCCCGCAGCCTGATTCTAAAACTCCCATCCCCGCAGCCTATCCCTAAGACTAACCCTATAACTCCCCGTGCCTAACCCTAAAACTCCACTGTCCGCAGCCTGAGCCTAAAACTGCCATCCCTGCAGCCTGACCCTAAGCCTTCCTTCCCCACAGCCTAACCCTGACACCCCCTTCCCTGCAGCCTGACCCTAAAACTGTCATCCCTGCAGCCTGACCCTAGTATTCACCTCCGGTCCAGTGCGGCGGGTCTTGTGTGCGGCGGTGGCAGGGATTTCCATATGAATGAATGGGTAAGAATGCCGAACAGCATGCTTACCCATTCATACATAATAACTTAGCAATAGTAGTATTTCCGAAATAGAGACGGACGAAAATTAGCTTAACAGGTGGAAGGTTACCATGGCTGGTAAAGGACGGTGTTAAGCATGTGTTTGCTCCTGATTACAGGTGGTTTCTAAGTCCAGGGGGCTGCTTACAGCCAACACTCCAAAAAACTATTTTGATCCATCGCTTTAGCATTTTACCTTTACAGAGAATATTTCACATTCACATCAGTCCCGGCCCCATTGGAGCTGCATTCTAAGGTCCCTAACACAGACACACATAAGGGCTAATTTATTCAGCAGCCAATTAACCTACCAGCATGTTCTGGGAGTATGGGAGGAAACCCAAACAGACACGGGGAGAACATACACACCCCACACAGATAAGGCTAAATTTTGGGAATCGAACTCATGGCCTCAGCACTGTGAGACACAAGGGCTACTCACTGAGCCACCGTGCATTGTAGTACCTGTGTTTGCGTGTGGATCTCTGAACACAGGGAACGTATCTGCCTTACTTACATAGGGATGCCTTTGCGAGTGTGTCTTGATCCCCTATAGGCCATATACTATTTGTGTTCCAATTTAGATCCGATCGCTCTCATGTTCAGGTCCGGAATCTTTTTTCAGTATGCACCATAGGCTGCTGCCTGGTCATCCTACTGGTTGATTGAGAACTGCTGGCCAAGCAGCCAACTAGCAATGGATATGGTTCACCACTTAGAAAATGTGTCTTCTGACAGATTACATTGTGATGGTAAAGGGCTGACCCACGTCAGTTTTCGGCAGTCTGTCTTCCAAAAAGATGGCTGCTGTGACCGTGCGTTTTGCGAACAGTGGAATGGCGACAGTTAAATTTTCTTGGAAAATTTGAAGCAGCTTTTCGGGCCCTGGCTAAGACCGCTTCCTTGTTCGTAAAATAATGAAGACGCAGGATGTCGTCTCTTGGAGAGTTCAGCTCAGATGTGCGTGGTCTGAGGGCCCTGTGGACCCTGCCCAACAGGAGTAGATCTTCAGGAACTTCAGAAAACAGCTGTGTGAAGAGCCTCTTTAGGTAAAGCTGGAGATGGGCTTGTTCAACTAAGTCTGGGATCCCACGGATGTGGAGGTTATTCCGCTGACCTCTACTGTCTAAGTCCTCTTGGTGTTCTTTAAGGGTAGCGAGTTCCTGTCGGAGGTAGGAGATGTCAGTTTCCGCTGATTGTTGGGATTTCACGACTTCCTCCACTCTGCACTCCACATGGTCCTTGCGTGAGCCTATGGAATCAACATCTGACCTCAGGGAATGCAGGGCATCTTGTACATCTGCGTGGATAGAGGAGTGAAGAGAAAGGAAATCCACTCTAGTGATCGGTGAAAGGTCTTCGGATTCCACCTCAGATTCCGGAGGACTGGCAGTTGGGGATGTTCTTAGGGATTTGCGGTCGGATGGAGTCCCTGAGAAGTAGTGAGGTAGACCTTTGGCGTGGGGTTTTTTGTTGCTGGTGGATAAAAGGGGGGATAATACGTCCAGGAAAAGTAGGCTCACCCGAGTTATGTTGGGACATACCATTTCCCCCGTCCAGCATGTCAGTTACTTTACATAGAGGCAGCAGAGGCAGAACATCCAAAAGGACACACGGTTTTATATCAGATGTTAAGGCCTTTGAGGTAGTACATATAGGGTAATACAGCCAACAGATGGAGATGGCGAGTAGGTAGCAATATTATACTGTGTGACCACCTTAGCTCCCCAATACCTGTACGCTCCTGATCAGGCTCTTGGGCTTGAGTGGAAGAATAGCCTCAGTGTGCTGGGGTATCCTGAGGGCAGTGGGTCTCCTCTGTTTTCAGTAAGTCACCAGTGGTGGTTGGTGGTACAGTAGAGAGTGTAGAGATGGACCCTGGGTTGGAGGACAGGAGCAGATCTGCCAGCGTAGGGTAGGTGTAAGCTGAGAGATGTTGGACTCTCCCCTTTACTGTGGAGGAGTCCCAAATATGTTGTGGTGGGTTTCCCTGGGAGCTCTATTTGTGACCAGACAGAGGGGGGCAAATTGCAGGAGAAGACTTGTTGGAGGGAGTCTATGTGCCAGGAGGCTCTGCTGAGGATTTACAATAAGATTTGTTGCGTCCATCCAGCGGTGGATGGGTAGTGCCAGAAAGCCAAGCCACAGCGGTGCACTTTATTGCATGTAGTGTGGAGAGCAGGAAATGGCGTCGGCCGGGCACCAGTCCCGGTTACAGTGCTGGCAGCAGACAGGAAGCTTGCTCCGGACTTTGGGAGGGTATGGGGTAAACAGAGGAAGGTAAGAATGGGTGAGAGGGGAGAATTAGGGATGAGGAGCTCGGCTTTACATGCGTCCTCTTGCTCCAGCAGTTGGACCACGTCCCTCCAGCTAAGTTTTCTTAACCCTAACCCTAACTATCTGCTTCCGCAACCTAACTTCCCCCATCCCTAACCCTACCCTTAAACCTCCTCTCTGTCGTCTAACCCTAATATTAACCCTCTTTACTCTGCAGCCTATCCCTAACCCTCCCCTCTTTGGAGCCTAACCCTAACCAGAGCGGGTACCTTGTGTAAAATGGACCATTTGACATTTTGGAATGTAGATTTTCACTATTAAAATGCAGTCAAGAATGGTACAGTAGAAATCAAGCATTCGACTGTATCGTTCTTGAAAAAGTGCCCTTCATTCCGACATCTGCATCCCGGGAACCAATTTGACATGTAATCCGAGGCAGACGATGCTTGGGGTCTTGTTTGTGTAATGTACAGCAGTGTTGTATAATGCAGAGATGTGCAGGGGCGAGTGTTCTGCTCAGTATTATGAAGCTGTCGTCTTACGCTGATCCTTGATCCTGAATGTCTATTAAACTTTAATGTCTCTGCTTCTCAAGGCTTTCATCCTAACTGAATAACCCCCCCAGTTCGTGTCACGTCGCACTGCTCATTCACTCGGCCCATTAAAGTCATAATACGGAGCTAACACGGGCTGTATGGAGGTAGCTGAGCGACAACGGTCTCAGACTATTAACTCCACAGACACCGAGCGAAGTGCCTCGATCACAAGGTGCATCAAAGAGCCCAGGATTAAGACGTCGTTCCGGGGACACTGCAGGAGGCCATCGACGCCTGAAGCTTACTTAATGCGTGTGATGAAAATGTCAAGATCACTCTCTGCGGTGGGATATAATTGGAAATGGCTGTGGGTGGAAATCAGTCCAGCCACTGTGAAGGCTGAAGAAGGATTCCAGATGGAAGCAACCTTCCTACCGTCCCTCCAGGCCCCTAGAAGCACAAGCCTTTAAGCTGATTATTAATAAGTAAACAAACAGCGGAGAGTCAGGGAATACCTTTCTTGCCTCCTTGCTTTGCCGTCTGACCTGTTTCCGTCTTTAAATAGACGTTGGCCCCGTTACTCTGTATAAAGTTCTCGATGGGGTGTGGAAGGGGTTTGCCTGCAGTTCTTGGAGAGAGCTTAATGGACTGGTTAATGAACTGCTCGCTTACTAATAAAAACAGAAGCCGAAGACGTCCTGGAGCTTCCAGGGTATTTCCTTTAAGCAGCGCACAAAATGTTCCGCTTACTACATTGCAAAGTCACAAAGTCAGACATCAAGAGGCATTTAACCGTTTCACAGCTTCTCTTTTATTCATCACTATTGTGGGTCTATTTAGCCAAAAATATTTTTTAATAATAGCTGTAATTTATCAATTTTTATTTAAATAAAGTTAAGGAAATGCCCAACACATTACTAGTAGCTGTCCTGACTGTCCATCCATAACATATAATGTAGAACTATCAGTTCCATCTAATTGTGAGTATAGAAGAAGCCACCCGTCAATTTCAAGGCCTTTCTGCTATAGGTGGTCCTAATTCTAAACAGTCCCTATATTGGCACAGAGCAGCCAACAACGCAGATATGTTTCAAGTATACTGTGTTCAGCTCTGAAAAGACATAAATACATTAGAGACTGCGCAAAGAAGAGCAACTAAAATGGTGCATGACCTGTGTCACACACCATACAAAGAAAGGTTAGAGGAAGTAACATGTATAGCTTGGAGCAGAGAAGGGAGAGGGGGGGACATTGGCCCCTTCCTTACGCCGGCTGAAGTTAGGGTAGCCTTCAGCCGGCGTAAGGGAGATTTAATACGCTCCTACAAGGGGGTGTGTCGGGCCAGAGCAGCGATGTTACGCTGAGCGCTACAGCGCTCAGTGTAACATCGTAGATCTGGATCAGGCCCAATGTGTGGAAAAATGACTTCAATTAAATGGTTATTGATAAGTGGAATAACCTCCCATCTGAGATGGTTCGGGCTAACACAGAATAACAGTTTAAACATGCTTGGGATAACAATAAATCGAAACCTCAAACTAAACTAAGGGTAAAATAAGATCTAAGTATAGTTTTAAATAAACAACTGGGCAGACTGGATGGGCCGTGTGGCTCTTATCTACCGTTCGTTTCTATGTTTCTATGTTCCTTTTCCCCAGTGATCTAAACACAAGTGCAGGTACTACACTGAGATGTATAGTGGAAATAAAGGTTATGTTTTGTGTGAGTGCGTCAGTGACAATGTAAATTAAGTTATAGTTTAAAAATGATTCTATTTAGTATTAAATTAAATGAAACATTTATATATTTTTTTTTTTAAACCACCAGGCATCACAATTCATAAGCAGCATTCTCATATATTTAGCGGAAGGTAAAATTCTAAGGCAATGGCTGAGATGGATTGTGGCCATCAGTGGCCGCCTGGATTAGACATGGGCCATGGCTGGTGCAGATGTTTACCTGTAAACTGTGTTACTATCAGGTCTGGACTGGACTCACTTCTGTATCTTCCAGCAGATAATCTTTCCAGTCACACAACCAAAAAGACCGTTTCCCCAGATATCTCACCAGTGTGTACTGTCCACAGATCTACTAACAGACACAGGACACACTTGCAAAAAGCAAAAGATCTGTTTCCATGGTTATTCTGGAGTATTGCCGGCAGTCTCCGTTGTACAAAGCGGCAACGATGTGACTCCTGTGGTCCCAAGGAGTCATTCGCTGAAAGGTAAGGGTTTTCTACCCATAACCCTTCCCTGCAGACTGACCCATAACCCTTTCCTGCAGACTGAGCCATAGCCCTTTCCCTTCTTCAGTCCTAACCCTGTATGTCCTGCAATCTAACCCTATGTCGGATTTCCCTATTTCGATTACACCTCTAGTTCAGAAATTTTTTTTTTCAGAATGAGCGAGTATGCCAATCGTCATTCTCACCCATTCCGCTTCAGAAACGCTGCCGCCGCCGCAGGTCCTGCCCCAAGGGAAGGGTGAGTAACCTCTCCAGGGTTAGGGTCAGGCTGCTGGGAAGGGAGGGTTAGGGTCAGGCTGCTGGGAAGCGTGATACGGGGTCAGGTAATTAGTTATGTTGCGCGCAAAAATAAGGAACAACGACAAAAATTAAATACTCTATAGCGAACAGCCTCCATACGAGTTACATGTGGCAAACCTAACTGATGATGCCCTTAGAGATTATCACGAAGCACACCAGATACTGGAAAGCTTCTCAATGTCGCAGGTGCGCTTGCAAATTGATTTTATGAAGCATAAATTTTATAGATGGGGTGGCAAAACAGGAAGATTACTGGCAAATTTTACTAAAGGAGATAGAAAACGGGGTCATATAGTCTCGATCAAAGATGATGATAATAATTTAATTTATACAAAATCTAAGCATATTGTTGATATTTTTCATAAATATTATACCAACCTATACTCGGCAGACCCTATAGACACCTTAACTATGGATAGAGTCTTGAAAGAGGCTAACCTCCCACTTCTTTCTTCAGACCAGATAGATAGTTTAGAAGCGGATATTACTATAGAAGATATTTCTACTGCAGTAAAAAGCCTTAAATTACAAAAATCCCCTGGTCCGGATGGTTTTTCCACTGAATATTATAAATTACTAGAAACAGAATTAACTCCTACTCCATTAGAACTATTTCATCATTTACACAAAGATACACCCCCTTGCCCCTCTTTTAATGATGCCCTAACGATTCTCATTCCAAGGAAAGGATCACCAGCTAACGTCATCATATCGCCCAATTACTCTCCTAAACTTAGATTTTAAAATTATGGCAAAAGTTATGTCCTCCCGTCTCCAATCCTTTTTACCTTCTGCCTTGACGGAGCATCAGTTGCGTTTTGTACATGGGAGACGTTCAGTACGGGGTATTCGCTCTGCAATGGCTGCAGTTATCGCTTCAGTGAAAACTACTTCTAACATGTTACTCAGTTTGGATGCGCAAAAAGCCTTTGATTCCATGTCATGGCCCTATATGCAAGAGATGCTCTTACGTAGACGCTTCGGTCCCAAATTTCGTGCCTTAATTGACTTTTTCTACACTACTCCTAAAACTTCTCTACTGGTAAATGGTCTCAAAGGCCCAAACATTACAATGTCTAAAGGAACTCGCCAGGGATGTCCTATGTCTCCCCTTTTATTCAATTTGGTCCCATGTTACGAATACTGCAGAATTGGGAGCCATTCAAAGGAATTCAAATTGGCCGGAAAGAATTGAAAATTTAGGCATTTACCGACGATATTTTATTGGATATATCCCATCCTGGAGATATATTAATCCTACTTATGGATAAATTAAAAACAATGGGCCAGATCCAGAACAACGATTGTGAGCGAATTTACTCGTGGTGGAGACGTAAAATCACTTTTTGGTAAGTACTGCGCATGCGCACCATAGAAAATACGCTCATTAACTTAGCGTAATTGTGAGCGTATGGGCCATTCACGGATTTGTCACGTAAATACTTACGTGTGGGCGTGCCAATTTTACGTGAGTCAACAATACGTCTGAAATACGTGAAGTAAGCGGGGTTTGTATTTAAAGTGTACAGTATGGGCGTGCTTAGCTGCGTAAATACGTGTTGCCCATACGTACGTGTGCGGATCACTGCGGTTACGTTGGCAAAAGTTAAGGGAGGGTTTGAAATGCGTATCTTGACAAAATACGTACGTTCAGGGGGTGTGCCTAGGTTAGTGTACAGAATGTACGCGCACGAAAATACGCTACACGAATAAATGTACGGCAAACGTAGTTCTGGATCTACCCCAAGGTCTGTAGTCACCACCTATGACAATCTCCCCGCACACATTCTGAGCAATGTCACAGGCCGAGGCCAGGTGCATTGTGGGTGTGACAGCTCTGATGATTGGAGTGAGGAGCCCTATAATGTAAAGGGCCCAGGATCAGGAGGAAGGGGGGGGGGATAAATCCCCCCTCTCCCTTTATTACACAATTAAAGTCTCAGACACCATTAAAGCCAGGACTGGATGCAGGGTGACAGAAAATCAATGCTCTTTACACGCGGGCCCCTAATCTGGGCCCCCAAATGGATTATCCCATAGAGAAGTCCTCCATTAGTGCGAGCGAATCATCATTATACGCCGTGATTACTAGAGGAGGATTATGCGGTCTGCGGATAGAATGGGCCTCTGTCCTAGCCCAGTGCCCATCTTGCCGCTATGCAGTATTGGTGGCACGCGGCAAACACCAAACAACCTGGAAAGGGACATGTCTGTCTCTCATGGACCACACAACATGGCCGCCAACTCTACGCCACTTTACCAACAGCATTAGGGACTGCCGCAGAAATATCGCAGCCGGCGCTGAGCGTCGTCTATGCCTGCAGGAATATGGATCATGTTTGTGAGGTAGAAGACGTTTTGGTGACCATTAGTCTGTACCGGATGAGACCGTCGCAGTGTAAAATGGTTCAGCTGTGGCGTCTCTGGCGTGGAAAGCGCGGGGGACGTAATGTTACATATCAGGGGGCTCGGCGGTTGTGAGGCACAGTTATCCCTGGCAGGAAAGAACCAGCCTGTCACAGGAAGCCGACCGTGTCCTGTGTCCCCAACCAACTTCCTACCGACCGCCAACTGTTATCATGAGATAGACGTCCCGGGAAGGGGGGAGGAGGGCGAGCGACCATCATTCAGCCGCACGTGTAAATAGACGCGCTATCAGCCCATGAACAGAAGAGCGACACCAGGGACGGCGATGTGATGTATCTGTATGTACACAGCTGGAGAGACAAGAGCCAGGAGCCGGGGGGAGAGATAGTGCCACCGACACAGAGAATTTATATAAATGTGTCTGCAGAACATCGCACCAACACCCCAACAGATACATATATCCTGCAGATTATTACATGGGATCTGCAGAACATCGCTCTGTCCCATCTCCTCCCTGACAGATACATAGTGATATATCCTGAAGATTATTACACTACTGACCCCTCTAGAGATCTGCAGAGCATCGCTCTATTCTAGCCTGCGGTATATAGAGTATCTCAGGAATAGTCATCCTATATTCTCAGCATTTAGTCCTGTTCTCTGTTCCTGGCAATACGATAGGATGACAATAATTAAAGGAACAATAAAGCTTGCAGACAGAGATTAATTACACAAGGAATCTCCCAAACCCTGACGACAATTGTTCTAATCAGCATTTCAGCGTCGCTTACACGGGATAAACAATGGCTGATTCCTGTATTGTGCCGGACGCTTTATACATAACACTCCACCGATGCAGACGCACAGAATGGGGAGAGTTACATAATGGTTATATTCTGTATTATCCACAGGGACCAAAGCTTTATTATAGTTATTATTATCATCATTATTATTATTCATTGTAAGGTGCCACAAACACTCTCTGCTCCTGAGAGCTTACAATGGGCCTGATCCAGAACAACGCTTCGGAGCGAATTTACGCGTGGCGGAGACATAAAATCACAGTTTAGAATGCACTGCGCATGCGCACCATAGAAAATACGCACATTAACGTAGTGTAATTGTGAACGTATGGGCCATTCACGTATGTGTCACGTAAATACTTAAGTGTGGGCGTGCCAATTTTACGTTACTCCAAAATACGTCTGCAATACGTGAAGTAGGCGGGGGTTGTATTTAAAGTGTACAGTATGGGCGTGCTTAGCTGCGTAAATTCGTCTAGCCCATACGTACGCGTGCGTATGACTGCGGTTACGTTGGAAAAAGTTAAGGTAGGGTTTGGAAAGCGTATCTTGACAAAATACTTACGTTCAAGGGGTGTGCCGAGGGGAGTGTAGCGAATTTACGCGCACGAAAATACGCTACGCGAATAAACGTACGGCAAACGTAGTTCTGGATCTACCCCAATGCCCCTAATAGAGCTACATACTAAGGTCCTTAACACATACACACGCATTAGGGTTAATTTAGTCAGCAGCCAATGTTCTCAGCATGTGGAAGGAAACCGGAGCACCCAGAGGAAACCCACACAGACAACATACAAACTCAATGATCCTGAGAGTTTATAATCTAGGAGTATGGAGGACCCTGATCCTGAGAGCTTGCAACCTAGAGGACAGACGACCCTACTCCGCTGAGCTTACAATTTAGAGGATGGACGACACTGACCCCAAGAGCTTACAGTCTGAGGACATTGTTGAGGCATGAGGGAGAAAGTTTATTAGTGTGAGCAGGGGATTCCCTGGCTGCAGCCATTAATTGGGAGTCACAGGACACAGGTCACAGCCCAGACGCAACGGGCGCAGTCATCGGAGGCTGCGTGTGAGTAATGTAGTCATGTCTGGGTCCAACGGCCTAAGCAGCTTGGCAGGAAATGCCACATCCCTGTCTGCAGGCTGATGCAACCCAGCCTCAATCGCTGGGTGAGTGGAGGAAGGGGGCAGGAGCACGCCAGACCAGCACACAGCACCCCCTAGTGACACATCCCTATAATAACAGCCGGGAAACCTCAGGAAAAAATCACACACTATAGACGCAGTCACTGAAGAGCACCAATCAGCGGCAAAGGGCATTCTGCAAATCAGCCAATCAGTAGGTCATCACCAGTGGGTTACGGTGCCATCCATTAAGGTTCCTGCAATCTATACAGCTACAGACGGCCGTATTTGTGCCACACACACGTGACGCAAATGTGATGACATTGGACTTAGTTGGCGCTTCCACGTCCCTCATAAATGGTAAAACTTTATGACGCTAATTGCCATTCACCAGTTCAATATTAGGAGAAGACCTTTGGCCTATAATTGTCTGCTCCAAACCCAGAAACGTATTAATGGCACCGTCCGACAATGTTCCTTGACGCAGTGTTTCAGACATGCGAGCAAATCATTCCAGGCAGAAGTCTCACATTAAAATGAGTCTCGTTGGGAGACTAATAACACATAAAGACATTTTGGAGCAGATTATGGTATAAACACCTCCAGAGAGGAGGGACAACACTTTATACACGACAAAACGTGTCCGCACCCCAAGAGCAGAAGGTGATAAAATTGGTCCCTATAGCAAGGAGGCGGTCCTGAGTCTGAATAGGTGGAATCGTCTTCTGATAGAAACGGTCAGAGGCTTAAAACAGCGCTCAGCCTCTGACAGCTTCTTAGTGTAAGGTGAGCACCAGCCACAGGCCCGCCTTTCCTCCGGGCCTCGTAGCAGCCGTACCTCTTTCCCCTCTTGTCGTTCTTCACCCACCTTAATATCTGTCTATCTCCACAGCGTCAGTGACTACAGAACGTCCTGTCAGAAAAACTTTTTACACAAAAGAGAACTTGACATCCGATAAGAATCCCACAGATAATTCAGCAAAAATCAGCGGCTCTCCGCCACGATGCCACATTTCTGCAGCAGTTCCTCCCACGTCACCCAGTTTGATCAGGAAACCGATTCAAATCATCAGAACTTTACACACAACTTAAACCACTAACGGGACGTAGAAAACACTTTTACTGATAGACATACAAGAAGACATCAGCCTGGGCCGACAAACAATTGTCCGGTGACCTAAACGGCGGCGTCATAAATCAGGAATTTACAAACAAGAAAAGAGGAAGAGCAGACGCCTGAGGTTTGTTTTCAGACAAGGGATGCACATATCAGACATGCTGTGTGTCGCTACAAGACATCACAACATTCCCAGTGGACATCTAATAGCAGCAAGGAGACAATACAAGGCCAGTAAACTCTTTCAGGACAGTAAAATGGGCCTACCTTGTTCTTGCCCCCGGCCATCTTCCTGATAAAACTCAGCGTCCTCTCAAAGGGGGTCTCCTCGCGATTCCGGTTCTCCTTCTCGTCTGTTTCCAGCGCGTCGATCTCGCCGCAGCTCACCGCGCTCAGTCTGCGGAGGAGACGGGGAGATAGAGGGGGTTATGTTATGTACGGGGCCCCTTCAGACAAGAGATCTCTCTCCCTCGTGATCAGGCCTCTGTGGACCAGCATGAGCAAGACGGGGGCCAGGGATTAACGGAGACAGGGATTGGCTCTGACAGCCCAGGAGAGAATCCTCTGATCTCCCCGCTACAAGAGGTCGCCCGTTCTGAGCATCCGAGGGCACCTGCCTAAACCGGGCCCCTGTGACTGGCGGGCGCTATTTGATGTATGATAAAAGTCAAGTCAAGGTCAGAAAATTTCCGAATTCCTTATGTAATTGAATGGTTGTTGTGACGAGGTTATGGGCCGAATGTTGGTGGAGGTAAATCCCTTCATGTGCATTATATGCCACTGCTCTGTATATAGCAGGAACACGGAGGCATCACTCACCCGTTCCTCAGGTATCTGCCGTTGGAGTACAGGGACACATCTGCGGACACACAAAGGTACAGACTTAATGCACTTACACACCTGAGACCACTCTCCTACAGGATAAACCTGTTCACTCTCACACCTGAGCCAGGGTCGTAAATCCCTCGTACATCTGAGAGCAGAGGAGAGCCCAGGACGTGTATATTAGAGTGTCAGCTCTTGGAACCAAAACATGTCATAAAATTAGTAATAATCATTTAGCAATAAAATAAAAGTGTTTAGAAAAATGTGTTTTTATGGTGTTTGTGCACTAAAGTTATGCTAAAGTCTTCCTGTGTGGAGAGGACTGCAGCAACAAATCAGATTATAGTTATTGTGATATATATATACAGGAGGGACATTATATAAAGGAAGAGGTGTAATAGAACATGAGGACATGTGTATATACTGGAGGGTGACAGGTACAGGAGGGGACATTATATAAAGGAAGAGGTGTAATAGAACATGAGGACATGTGTATATACTGGAGGGTGACAGGTACAGGAGGGGGCATTATATAAAGGAAGAGGTGTAATAGAACATCCTCGTGTATATACTGCAGAGCTTACAATCTAGTTCTAAAACGGATGGATGGTATTGCCAAGTGTCCTTACTGGAGATATTTAGCATAGTATAATGAGACAGCTTATGGCACAGTGACAATCCCTCTCGTCATTGTCACACGTTCTCTCGTGACCTGGGAGAGGGTGTGTAATGCAAATACAGGCTGACCGTGGTAAAAGCCCTCCCTCTTGTGGACGCTGCTGTAAATGACCATGGTGACATTATAATTGCAGACGGTGCTGTCAACGGACATTGTGTTATAATACACATAAGTAACATGGGGCCAAGAACATTGCATTGTGGGTAACCAAGGCTGCTGAGAGACCTGGATGAAGTTACTGCCACTTATATGGTTACAGAAGGCAGAAAGACTTTATAAAAGGAGAAAAAAAACCCTTTTCCATGGCAACCGAACTATTTATATACGGATACAAGAATTATTTTAGGATTCAGAGGGAAGTGAATGTGTTCTACAATATCCAAACACAACAACAGCTCCACCTCCTGGTGAATTAGAGGAATTACAGCTCCCACATATGTTGTATGTTCTTTATGCAGGAGATGTACAAGGCGATAAATAGAGACATTCTGTGGTCTACTATTAGTGCTGCATGTCTTACAGTGATTGCAAGCTCAGTCATCAGAGGCTTCAAAGAGGGTTTTACATAGAAGCTGGCAGCACAATGATCCCCATATCCCCCTATCCTTTCTATACCCCAGACATAAATAATAGGGGGTATAGGAAGAAGCCAGTGACATCACTGAGAGTGCAGCCTATCTGGTCACTAGGAGCCAGTGACATCACTCAGAATGCAGCCTATCTGGTCACTAGGAACCAGTGACATCACTCAGAATGCAGCCTATCCCGTCACTAGGAGCCAGTGACATCACTGAAAATGCAGCCTATCCTGTCACTAGGAGCCAGTGACATCACTGAAAATGAAGCCTATCCATTAACTAGGAGCCAGTGACATCACTGAAAATGAAGCCTATCCATTCACTAGGAGCCAGTGACATCTACACCTAATAATAAGTCCCCAGTTCTACTCACCATCGGGATAGCAGTGGTCAATGCCGGTCATGGACACAGACTTGGAGAGGGGGTTATACAGGTAGTTTTGGGAGGACAGATACGCCTGGAGCCTTTTTGCATGTTCCTAAACAGACATCAGATAGAGAGAAACGCGTTAGGGGATAATATGACCGGGTACTATAAGCTCTACATGTATTTATCTATCACACTGCCTCCAGTTACTTCCAATCCCATACTTGCTGTTCCTGAGGAAGTCGTCGCTGTAAAAGCTAAGTTTCGTCTGTCTCTATTTAGAAAATAGCGGTACTGTGACTTTTTTTTTATGAATGGCGTGCGGATCGGCATACTTACCCTTCATTCATTTGGAAACGCCGCCCGCTGCAGACCCATCTCACCCATCACAGGAATGTAGGAATCTATGGGGAGTCTAAGGGTCAGGCTGCGGGAAGGGAAGTCTTTGGGTCAGGCTGCGGGGGAGGGGAGACTTAGGTTTAGGCTATGCTTAAAGGGGTTTTAGGGTCAGCCTGTGCGGATGGGCGGGTTAGGGTAATAGAAGGGGAGGGTTAGGGTAAGGATGAGGGTAAGGGTTGGGGTTGGATTCATACTTACCATTCAGTGCAGCGTCTTCTTTCTCCCGGCGATTGATTGCTTTACCTCTGCGAGGCAGAAGCAATCGATTCTGGCTGGGAAAAAACGGACGTTCAAGGTGGCACCTATTCCCCTGGTGTTCCCAATGTATCATTACAAAACATAGTGCAGACATTCACAACTATATTGATAGAGTGTGAGCTCCTTGGGTATTGTGGGGAACAGCCTCTAGAATCATAACACTGAACCCTCTACTTACAGTAGAGTGTAAGCTCCTAAAACAAGTATCTCTCTTTTATACCTTCAGAGTGAGATCTTTTGGCAGGCTGTAAGCGTCTAAGACCAGCTGGAATGTGATTGGCTGCTTTGTGTTGGGGGTGAAATCAACATAAATAAACCCAAAAAGAGAAAGTAGGGGGACCCTTACCCTTCTCCTTAACTACCAGGTCCCTGACCCAAAGACAATATTAAACCTCTTAACCACTGAAGCAGTAGTGGATACAGGAGGCGGGTGCCCAGCCAAGGTTCTCACCTCCTGAGTCATCTCCAGGTCCTCCCCACGATGAGACAACAAATTCTCCAACTCGTCGGTGCTGCGGATGATGGGCGTCCGTCGGGGGTCCTTCCTATACCCCATATTCTCATCAATCTCCCCAGGATCCAGTCCTTTCAGACTCAGACTGCAAGAGACACACAGGAAGGAGGTTAGGTTAGGAGCGTGCAGGTAGTGACACCTTTTAGTGGAGGAGGCAGATGAGCCGCCAGCTGCACATGTGACCCTCTACACTATAAACCAACAGGAGACTGTTTAGTCACGCAGACTCGTTAACTTCCTCAGACCGTCTGAAACCACCAGCTTCCTGCACCCCCTCACCTTGTGAAAAGGGGACCCAGTACAGGCACTCTCAGGCCACCTGGGCTCCTGTGCCGCTGTCCGGGCTGGGCTCGGAGGTCTGAAGCAGACGCAGAGATGCCCCACCGGGAGAGATGACGGCCTGCGTCCATTTTGTTTCCTCTCAGGGCCCCGGTTTGGAGAAGTAGCTGCTGTGTGTGTTGCATAGGGGCGTCTGGACTGTCTATGTGGGTGTTTTTTTTTAACAGTCTGTGAGCTTTATCCTGTCACTGAAAGGTTACCACATGTGTCTACATCACAGCCCACATCCCTGTGTTCAGAGAGATCAACAGTGAAGTCTAATATCCATATACTATACAGCAGCGAGCACATAATGCTATACACCAGGGATATAAGCAGGGGCGTAACTACTGGGGGGCCAAAGGGGAGAGAGAAGCCCCTCCCCCTGCATCATAAGCAAGCTGTCATTGGCTGACAGCTTAAAACAGAGCTCAGCACTCATGCATGGAGTGCGGAGCGCTGTTTTAAGCTGTCAGCCAATGACAGCTTCTATCATGCAACAGTCCCGCCCATCCAAACTCTAGCCCAAGTCACCTTGCCAAGTATCGCTCAGCATTCATACATGGAGCCTATGGCAGCTTCTATCATTCAGCGGTCCTGCCCAGCTCCACCGAGTCCCGCCCATCCGGACTCTGCCCCTCCTCCTTGCTATAGGGCCTGTCCCCTTCCATCCCTGGATAGAAGGCTCTTATCAGTCCCCTATGACCTGTATATAATGCATTATGAAGAAGGCTAGCTTTTAATAACATAAGAAAGTAAGGTAGCAGGCTGTTAGGAGGTACTGCAACATAGTGATCACTTTTAGGTCAGAGGAAGGAATCTGCGACTGAATGTAGGACTACAAATCTCAGCATGCCCTGCAAGCCAGACCATATTGGAGGTTGCATGTTAAGGCTGTTTAGTTGTTAGGAGAGGTATAGGCTACAATTTCTCACCTAGAATCACAAAAAGTTATAATGTTATAATGGAGCAGTGATGATGTAACTACTAGATGATAATAAGTCTTATTGTAAATAGCAGACAGTTACAGCTGTCTTGTGAATTATACCCAGCTGGACACTGGCGTGTGACTGGTTGCTATGGGTTACGGCACGTCTTTGTACCAGGCTGGTTACCTGAGCTCTTCATAATAGGACTCTTCCTCTTGCAGCCTCTTGCCCGGCTCCCAGCTGTGACGGCGGAAAGAGTCACGGACGTTGACAGAGGAGCGTGGGTTGACGTATCTCCTCAGCGGGACCCCCAGGAACCTGTCCTGCTCCTCGTCCTGCAGATCCACATCGCTGGGGGTCCGGGGCTCCACGGCAGACAGGCAACGCTGCTTGTGGCCCCGCATCACAAAGGGCCCGGCGTCACCCCCTGGTGGGAAGACTTCTATGTTGTTCATTCCTGTCCCCTTCTCTAGGCACAGACACTGCGGAGAAACAGAGCACAGGTCAGGACACTGCGGGGACACACAGCACAGGACACTGCGGAGACACAGCACAGGTCACTGCGGCGACACACAGCGCAGGACACTGCGGAGACACACAGCGCAGGACACTGCGGGGACACACAGCGCAGGACACTGCGGCGACACACAGCGCAGGACACTGCGGAGACACACAGCGCAGGACACTGCGGGGACACACAGCGCAGGACACTGCGGGGACACACAGCAGGACACTGCGGGGACACACAGCGCAGGACACTGCGGGGACACACAGCAGGACACTGCGGGGACACACAGCGCAGGACACTGCGGGGACACACAGCAGGACACTGCGGGGACACACAGCGCAGGACACTGCGGGGACACACAGCAGGACACTGCGGGGACACACAGCGCAGGACACTGCGGGGACACACAGCAGGACACTGCGGGGACACACAGCGCAGGACACTGCGGGGACACAGCGCAGGACACTGCGGGGACACAGCGCAGGACACTGCGGGGACACAGCGCAGGACACTGCGGGGACACAGCGCAGGACACTGCGGGGACACAGCGCAGGACACTGCGGGGACACAGCGCAGGACACTGCGGGGACACAGCGCAGGACACTGCGGGGACACAGCGCAGGACACTGCGGGGACACAGCGCAGGACACTGCGGGGACACAGCGCAGGACACTGCGGGGACACACAGCGCAGGACACTGCGGGGACACAGCGCAGGACACTGCGGGGACACAGCGCAGGACACTGCGGGGACACAGCGCAGGACACTGCGGGGACACAGCGCAGGACACTGCGGGGACACAGCGCAGGACACTGCGGGGACACAGCGCAGGACACTGCGGGGACACAGCGCAGGACACTGCGGGGACACAGCGCAGGACACTGCGGGGACACAGCGCAGGACACTGCGGGGACACAGCGCAGGACACTGCGGGGACACACAGCGCAGGACACTGCGGGGACACAGCGCAGGACACTGCGGGGACACAGCGCAGGACACTGCGGGGACACAGCGCAGGACACTGCGGGGACACAGCGCAGGACACTGCGGGGACACAGCGCAGGACACTGCGGGGACACAGCGCAGGACACTGCGGGGACACAGCGCAGGACACTGCGGGGACACAGCGCAGGACACTGCGGGGACACAGCGCAGGACACTGCGGGGACACAGCGCAGGACACTGCGGGGACACACAGCGCAGGACACTGCGGGGACACAGCGCAGGACACTGCGGGGACACAGCGCAGGACACTGCGGGGACACAGCGCAGGACACTGCGGGGACACAGCGCAGGACACTGCGGGGACACAGCGCAGGACACTGCGGGGACACAGCGCAGGACACTGCGGGGACACAGCGCAGGACACTGCGGGGACACAGCGCAGGACACTGCGGGGACACAGCGCAGGACACTGCGGGGACACAGCGCAGGACACTGCGGGGACACACAGCGCAGGACACTGCGGGGACACAGCGCAGGACACTGCGGGGACACAGCGCAGGACACTGCGGGGACACAGCGCAGGACACTGCGGGGACACAGCGCAGGACACTGCGGGGACACAGCGCAGGACACTGCGGGGACACAGCGCAGGACACTGCGGGGACACAGCGCAGGACACTGCGGGGACACAGCGCAGGACACTGCGGGGACACAGCGCAGGACACTGCGGGGACACAGCGCAGGACACTGCGGGGACACACAGCGCAGGACACTGCGGGGACACAGCGCAGGACACTGCGGGGACACAGCGCAGGACACTGCGGGGACACAGCGCAGGACACTGCGGGGACACAGCGCAGGACACTGCGGGGACACAGCGCAGGACACTGCGGGGACACAGCGCAGGACACTGCGGGGACACAGCGCAGGACACTGCGGGGACACAGCGCAGGACACTGCGGGGACACAGCGCAGGACACTGCGGGGACACAGCGCAGGACACTGCGGGGACACACAGCGCAGGACACTGCGGGGACACAGCGCAGGACACTGCGGGGACACAGCGCAGGACACTGCGGGGACACAGCGCAGGACACTGCGGGGACACAGCGCAGGACACTGCGGGGACACAGCGCAGGACACTGCGGGGACACAGCGCAGGACACTGCGGGGACACAGCGCAGGACACTGCGGGGACACAGCGCAGGACACTGCGGGGACACAGCGCAGGACACTGCGGGGACACAGCGCAGGACACTGCGGGGACACACAGCGCAGGACACTGCGGGGACACAGCGCAGGACACTGCGGGGACACAGCGCAGGACACTGCGGGGACACAGCGCAGGACACTGCGGGGACACAGCGCAGGACACTGCGGGGACACAGCGCAGGACACTGCGGGGACACAGCGCAGGACACTGCGGGGACACAGCGCAGGACACTGCGGGGACACAGCGCAGGACACTGCGGGGACACAGCGCAGGACACTGCGGGGACACAGCGCAGGACACTGCGGGGACACACAGCGCAGGACACTGCGGGGACACAGCGCAGGACACTGCGGGGACACAGCGCAGGACACTGCGGGGACACAGCGCAGGACACTGCGGGGACACAGCGCAGGACACTGCGGGGACACAGCGCAGGACACTGCGGGGACACAGCGCAGGACACTGCGGGGACACAGCGCAGGACACTGCGGGGACACAGCGCAGGACACTGCGGGGACACAGCGCAGGACACTGCGGGGACACAGCGCAGGACACTGCGGGGACACACAGCGCAGGACACTGCGGGGACACAGCGCAGGACACTGCGGGGACACAGCGCAGGACACTGCGGGGACACAGCGCAGGACACTGCGGGGACACAGCGCAGGACACTGCGGGGACACAGCGCAGGACACTGCGGGGACACAGCGCAGGACACTGCGGGGACACAGCGCAGGACACTGCGGGGACACAGCGCAGGACACTGCGGGGACACAGCGCAGGACACTGCGGGGACACAGCGCAGGACACTGCGGGGACACACAGCGCAGGACACTGCGGGGACACAGCGCAGGACACTGCGGGGACACAGCGCAGGACACTGCGGGGACACAGCGCAGGACACTGCGGGGACACAGCGCAGGACACTGCGGGGACACAGCGCAGGACACTGCGGGGACACAGCGCAGGACACTGCGGGGACACAGCGCAGGACACTGCGGGGACACAGCGCAGGACACTGCGGGGACACAGCGCAGGACACTGCGGGGACACAGCGCAGGACACTGCGGGGACACACAGCGCAGGACACTGCGGGGACACAGCGCAGGACACTGCGGGGACACAGCGCAGGACACTGCGGGGACACAGCGCAGGACACTGCGGGGACACAGCGCAGGACACTGCGGGGACACAGCGCAGGACACTGCGGGGACACAGCGCAGGACACTGCGGGGACACAGCGCAGGACACTGCGGGGACACAGCGCAGGACACTGCGGGGACACAGCGCAGGACACTGCGGGGACACAGCGCAGGACACTGCGGGGACACACAGCGCAGGACACTGCGGGGACACAGCGCAGGACACTGCGGGGACACAGCGCAGGACACTGCGGGGACACAGCGCAGGACACTGCGGGGACACAGCGCAGGACACTGCGGGGACACAGCGCAGGACACTGCGGGGACACAGCGCAGGACACTGCGGGGACACAGCGCAGGACACTGCGGGGACACAGCGCAGGACACTGCGGGGACACAGCGCAGGACACTGCGGGGACACAGCGCAGGACACTGCGGGGACACACAGCGCAGGACACTGCGGGGACACAGCGCAGGACACTGCGGGGACACAGCGCAGGACACTGCGGGGACACAGCGCAGGACACTGCGGGGACACAGCGCAGGACACTGCGGGGACACAGCGCAGGACACTGCGGGGACACAGCGCAGGACACTGCGGGGACACAGCGCAGGACACTGCGGGGACACAGCGCAGGACACTGCGGGGACACAGCGCAGGACACTGCGGGGACACAGCGCAGGACACTGCGGGGACACACAGCGCAGGACACTGCGGGGACACAGCGCAGGACACTGCGGGGACACAGCGCAGGACACTGCGGGGACACAGCGCAGGACACTGCGGGGACACAGCGCAGGACACTGCGGGGACACAGCGCAGGACACTGCGGGGACACAGCGCAGGACACTGCGGGGACACAGCGCAGGACACTGCGGGGACACAGCGCAGGACACTGCGGGGACACAGCGCAGGACACTGCGGGGACACAGCGCAGGACACTGCGGGGACACACAGCGCAGGACACTGCGGGGACACAGCGCAGGACACTGCGGGGACACAGCGCAGGACACTGCGGGGACACAGCGCAGGACACTGCGGGGACACAGCGCAGGACACTGCGGGGACACAGCGCAGGACACTGCGGGGACACAGCGCAGGACACTGCGGGGACACAGCGCAGGACACTGCGGGGACACAGCGCAGGACACTGCGGGGACACAGCGCAGGACACTGCGGGGACACAGCGCAGGACACTGCGGGGACACACAGCGCAGGACACTGCGGGGACACAGCGCAGGACACTGCGGGGACACAGCGCAGGACACTGCGGGGACACAGCGCAGGACACTGCGGGGACACAGCGCAGGACACTGCGGGGACACAGCGCAGGACACTGCGGGGACACAGCGCAGGACACTGCGGGGACACAGCGCAGGACACTGCGGGGACACAGCGCAGGACACTGCGGGGACACAGCGCAGGACACTGCGGGGACACAGCGCAGGACACTGCGGGGACACACAGCGCAGGACACTGCGGGGACACAGCGCAGGACACTGCGGGGACACAGCGCAGGACACTGCGGGGACACAGCGCAGGACACTGCGGGGACACAGCGCAGGACACTGCGGGGACACAGCGCAGGACACTGCGGGGACACAGCGCAGGACACTGCGGGGACACAGCGCAGGACACTGCGGGGACACAGCGCAGGACACTGCGGGGACACAGCGCAGGACACTGCGGGGACACAGCGCAGGACACTGCGGGGACACACAGCGCAGGACACTGCGGGGACACAGCGCAGGACACTGCGGGGACACAGCGCAGGACACTGCGGGGACACAGCGCAGGACACTGCGGGGACACAGCGCAGGACACTGCGGGGACACAGCGCAGGACACTGCGGGGACACAGCGCAGGACACTGCGGGGACACAGCGCAGGACACTGCGGGGACACAGCGCAGGACACTGCGGGGACACAGCGCAGGACACTGCGGGGACACAGCGCAGGACACTGCGGGGACACACAGCGCAGGACACTGCGGGGACACAGCGCAGGACACTGCGGGGACACAGCGCAGGACACTGCGGGGACACAGCGCAGGACACTGCGGGGACACAGCGCAGGACACTGCGGGGACACAGCGCAGGACACTGCGGGGACACAGCGCAGGACACTGCGGGGACACAGCGCAGGACACTGCGGGGACACAGCGCAGGACACTGCGGGGACACAGCGCAGGACACTGCGGGGACACAGCGCAGGACACTGCGGGGACACACAGCGCAGGACACTGCGGGGACACAGCGCAGGACACTGCGGGGACACAGCGCAGGACACTGCGGGGACACAGCGCAGGACACTGCGGGGACACAGCGCAGGACACTGCGGGGACACAGCGCAGGACACTGCGGGGACACAGCGCAGGACACTGCGGGGACACAGCGCAGGACACTGCGGGGACACAGCGCAGGACACTGCGGGGACACAGCGCAGGACACTGCGGGGACACAGCGCAGGACACTGCGGGGACACACAGCGCAGGACACTGCGGGGACACAGCGCAGGACACTGCGGGGACACAGCGCAGGACACTGCGGGGACACAGCGCAGGACACTGCGGGGACACAGCGCAGGACACTGCGGGGACACAGCGCAGGACACTGCGGGGACACAGCGCAGGACACTGCGGGGACACAGCGCAGGACACTGCGGGGACACAGCGCAGGACACTGCGGGGACACAGCGCAGGACACTGCGGGGACACAGCGCAGGACACTGCGGGGACACACAGCGCAGGACACTGCGGGGACACAGCGCAGGACACTGCGGGGACACAGCGCAGGACACTGCGGGGACACAGCGCAGGACACTGCGGGGACACAGCGCAGGACACTGCGGGGACACAGCGCAGGACACTGCGGGGACACAGCGCAGGACACTGCGGGGACACAGCGCAGGACACTGCGGGGACACAGCGCAGGACACTGCGGGGACACAGCGCAGGACACTGCGGGGACACAGCGCAGGACACTGCGGGGACACACAGCGCAGGACACTGCGGGGACACAGCGCAGGACACTGCGGGGACACAGCGCAGGACACTGCGGGGACACAGCGCAGGACACTGCGGGGACACAGCGCAGGACACTGCGGGGACACAGCGCAGGACACTGCGGGGACACAGCGCAGGACACTGCGGGGACACAGCGCAGGACACTGCGGGGACACAGCGCAGGACACTGCGGGGACACAGCGCAGGACACTGCGGGGACACAGCGCAGGACACTGCGGGGACACACAGCGCAGGACACTGCGGGGACACAGCGCAGGACACTGCGGGGACACAGCGCAGGACACTGCGGGGACACAGCGCAGGACACTGCGGGGACACAGCGCAGGACACTGCGGGGACACAGCGCAGGACACTGCGGGGACACAGCGCAGGACACTGCGGGGACACAGCGCAGGACACTGCGGGGACACAGCGCAGGACACTGCGGGGACACAGCGCAGGACACTGCGGGGACACAGCGCAGGACACTGCGGGGACACACAGCGCAGGACACTGCGGGGACACAGCGCAGGACACTGCGGGGACACAGCGCAGGACACTGCGGGGACACAGCGCAGGACACTGCGGGGACACAGCGCAGGACACTGCGGGGACACAGCGCAGGACACTGCGGGGACACAGCGCAGGACACTGCGGGGACACAGCGCAGGACACTGCGGGGACACAGCGCAGGACACTGCGGGGACACAGCGCAGGACACTGCGGGGACACAGCGCAGGACACTGCGGGGACACACAGCGCAGGACACTGCGGGGACACAGCGCAGGACACTGCGGGGACACAGCGCAGGACACTGCGGGGACACAGCGCAGGACACTGCGGGGACACAGCGCAGGACACTGCGGGGACACAGCGCAGGACACTGCGGGGACACAGCGCAGGACACTGCGGGGACACAGCGCAGGACACTGCGGGGACACAGCGCAGGACACTGCGGGGACACAGCGCAGGACACTGCGGGGACACAGCGCAGGACACTGCGGGGACACACAGCGCAGGACACTGCGGGGACACAGCGCAGGACACTGCGGGGACACAGCGCAGGACACTGCGGGGACACAGCGCAGGACACTGCGGGGACACAGCGCAGGACACTGCGGGGACACAGCGCAGGACACTGCGGGGACACAGCGCACGTTACTATTACACTGTTATTTAGACATGGTTTAGGAAACACAACCTCTCATACCTAATACTGTATGTAACAGATGAAATATGACTCCCCTGCAAATCAACATGGTTTAGCCCAGGAGTAACTTAATTTCTCCTAATTTCAAGCTCCTTCTTAAGTCTGGATCCAGCACATGGAGTCTTTAATGGCTCATAAATCCTACGAAACCATTGCGTTTACTGCCCGTGACCTTAAAGAGAAATGGTCTCCTACCTCTTCATGGACGGTTAGGGCAACTTTCTCTGCATCCAGAATTAACAGTGTTATTCTACATGGCAGTGACCCTCCGCTACAACGCATTTAGAGTTACGCCAGTTTGCGCAACCGCAGAGGAGGGTGATAATTGTCTGGGAACCATGAGTTCCAAAGCAGGGCATTCTGGGGCTTGTAGTTTTACACAAGCTATGGTGGTGTTGGCTCACATGACACACTTTAAATGCCACATGGTGTCACAAAGGCCCATATTCTATGTACTTTTGGCAACTATCCTATACCAGCAAACACCTTAACAAGTGTTACAAGCTATAACAAACAAAACAGACATAATACATAGTACCACCTGCCCTCCCCACCCCCGACCCTATATATCCCTCAATTTACAGGAAGATTCAGGATATCCTTATATTTACCCCAGGCATAGAGGTAACATTGTGCTACTGTGCTACCTCTACCACCTCCGATGGGAGTTACTCCACTTATCATCCACCCCTTCAGTACTAGGGCCCTTACCAGTGTCAGACCTTTAGATCATGGTGCATTAGCGCAGGAGATCTCCCCTGTTTCCGCCATGGTCGGCTGAGTAAGCGTTCAGCCATAAAATGGTCTTTATGAGTCAAGGATCCGGCATTTACCCCCATTCTAATACATAAAGGCCACAGCTGCAGGGTCTCGGAGCCCCAGCACCCCCCTCCCACCTGTCCTGTTTACACAGACTGTATGACCCAGTGTTTTACTACCTGGGACAGTAAAATGATCTTTCTACCACTCCTGGGATGGGGAGGGGGCAATAAATTCTTCTCTGATGACATCACAGCCGTATAAAGCGATTTGCTATAAACGACCCGAGCCTTCCCATGTGATGAGAAATCCCTTGTTACGCGCTCATGGTAGGAAGTGCGTTGCGCTGGAATGTAGAGGAGCGCAGGGGTGGGGATTAAAGGGCACAGATACCCCCGGAGACGACATTTAATGATCATTATTCACCTTTCCCAGACCCTCCAACATGACCCATTCCATTAGGTACAGCTTTATCCGCTCCTGAGCTTCCAACTGTCACCCACCTGGTTTAAATGAACTAACTGATATTTTAAAAAACTATTTGTCTCTTCAACAAAGGTGGTTACCATAGTAACTGACAGTTGGAAACTGAGGAGCAGAGTATTTTGTACCTAATGGGATGGGTCATGTTGGAGGGTATGCTTTCCATGGTGTCCATTCAATAGTCCCAGAGGGGAGACAGCCGGGCAGTCACCACGGGCTTAATGCCACTACACCCCAACTCTGGGGTCTCCCAGTAGCTAGAAGTCTGTGCCAGATAACACCCACTTGTCACCTCAGCCCCGCCCCTCTGTCTAATATCAGCGCGAGGGAACGCCCATACTGTCACCTGACCAAGAGGGAACGCCCACTTGTCACCTTAGTCCCGCCCCTCTAGCAGAAGTGTACTATACATAGATGGCGGCTTCTTCTGCTTCGCCCTGCTATGTGGTAACCCAGGGGGATGAAAGGGGTGTGGCTGCTCTGGTGCTGGTTTCAGTCAGAGGTCCCGCCCATCCCCTCCTGGCTCCTTGCTATGGGATTCAAGTCTGTCACCTCCACCCCTGGGGTTACCCAAACAAAATGGCTCCATATATCAGTGGTTTCCAATCCTCCTCACTTTGAGGCGCCACTTTGAGGCGACATGTTTATTAAATGTTTATTTTGATAATTAATAATTTTTT
>WWET01000987.1:213259-227662 GCA_011038615.1 Limnodynastes dumerilii
TCCCTGCAGCTTCTGTGCTTTGATTGGCCTGTGTGAGCGTTCATTTTGTGAACCACTGCTATGATGGAAACCAGTGTACAGGAAACTGATACTGTAACCCATAGGAACCAGTTAGATGCTTGCTTTCATTTTCAAGGCAACAAATAATGTTCCTGTGTTCTCTTTACCAGTTACAGTCCTGATATAATACAAGCAGCGCACACACGAATCTCGCACATACACAATAATGGTATTCAAAATTCGGAGGGGAAAAATAAGCACCAAGAGCCAAATATCTGGATACATGGGACAGCATGGTGGCACAGAGGTTAGTATGGGGCCCGAGCGTAGTCAGCAATAGGGACAATTCAATTGAATGCGATGCCCGTGTTATTTTGGTTGCGATGCTAATTGTGAGAATTTATATTGGGGATTTTTATATGCATTCAATAGAGGTGCTTATTAGAATCCGAGAATTCTGGATCTCGTAATAGCCGGTTATAAGCGCAATTAGCATTGCAACCAAAATAACGTAGGATTCGCGTTCAATTGAATTGGGCCCATAGTGTCTGAGAATGATTGGTTAGGTAGACATTTCAATGCTATATAGTGTTTATTGATCAGTGTTGTGCTGGACATTTGTACAGACTGATAAAGTTGCAGGAATACAAATGGGTAAAATGAGATTTTAATCTAGTTTGGCCCCTGTGCCACCCGCTGGACAACCTTCACGCCACATTAACCCTGACTGTGTCACTTCGCACAACGCCTCTTATTTTCACTCCGAGCCGCTATTGTCAGCTAACTCGTGTGACCTGCCTGTCCTCATAACACTGAGTGTCTCATCGTGAGAACAAAACAAACCCTAATCCCTGTCTGTCCCTCCCTCATCTCCTCGCTGTGAGTGTCCATGCCAGCATGTCAACGCCAGGGCCACAGAGAGTGCACTAACTGTCCCTCCCTGCAGGGAGAGCCGTAACCTTCCATATAACACTATGTATCTGTCAGGGGGAGATGGAACAGAGCAATGTTCTGCAGATCTCTAGAGAGGTCAGTCATGTAATAGTCTGCAGGATATATCACTATGTATCTGTCAGGGGGAGAGGGGACAGAGCGATGTTCTGCAGATCTCTAGAGAGGTCAGTAATGTAATAATCTGCAGGATATATCAGTGTATCTGTCAGGGGGGAAATGAGATAGAGCGATGCTCTGCAGATCTCTCGGTAGTGTAATAGTCTGCAGAGTATTAGTATATAGTTGGTAGATGAGGAAGTACAAATCATGAGAGAAATTAAGAGAATTTGCCTGGTTCCTGTTAGAGTAAATTACATATTTGTTGCCAGTATCTATAGGACATGTAAGCAACACATTGGGGAAGAGACAGAATAGATTTACTATAAATGCAAATGTATAAAATGATTGCATGCAATGTCCTGCATCACACACGAGTAACCTGGGAGCGTGCATGCTGGGACATGTAGTTCTCCAGCCTCTCTGCCCCCTGTACAGCCATAGAGAAACAAGTGCTTACCCAGTAAGAGACAGCCGGTCTCCATCCCCCATACAGACTTCTCCAGTGACTGCTCCCATAGACTGCTGCCTTCCTGCTACACCTGCTGTACTGCACCTGTCTGGCCCGCCCCCCCCTGACAGCAAGGGGCACTCTGATTGGTCCACTGCCTGCCCCAGGTCCTTTACAAATACACAGTGATCACTATCAGGCAGTCATAAAGTGTGACAGAGCAGAACAATGGGCAAACACAGGGGGGTAGTGACCCTCTCTGCATCATAATACAGTAGAGCGGGGGCAGCTTCCTCTCTAATGAATAGGGATTAGGGGCCAGATCCACACCTTGGAAAAAGTGTGAATTTTATTTTATTCATTTAGTAAATATATTGTTTTGTGTCATTTTTTGTAGGAAACACCTACTTACCCCTGGCAGCCAATGTCGCCAGAGAGCTGTGTCTTTCAGCTGCCCCAACGCCATGGTAACATGCACCAGGCGTCATTGGCGTTGACTTGCGCAGGTGAACAGGAGGTTGATTATATGAGGGTTGATGTTAATGGAGGGGCCATTAGGACAATAGCGGCTGGTCGGAGATTCCAGTAAAACTCACAATGTACAATGACACACAGCTCTATACTGCCACCTCCTGTTTACGTCTGGTCATTGCCATTATTATTGTCTAAGATTTTAGCATTTTCTGAAATAGAAAGTTGACATTTCTTTTTTGTTAAAGTAAGTTATTATCTCCTTTTCAATATCTCACTGGAGGCCACACACAAATGTACAGTTCTCAGCATGGGGGCATGCCTCTTTTTGATCACTACATCATGTTACTGTGGTTGCCATGGAAGCCCACATCACTATGCACAAGAATAAATCATTAACAGCAGCCCCAGGAAACAAAGAAAAGGAAAAAGGCAATTAATTAAATTCTTCTTCTACTTAAACACACCCCTGCCCTGTGTGAAAGTGGGGAGATCACAAAAGTAGCTAAGGACAGGGCAAATGCTCTAATCTGACCATAGGGTTAGAGTGTCAGCTCTGTGACCCATTGTAGATTAGTACATGATTTCATGTGTTTCTGTAGTGGTGGTCACTGTACACTGCTACACCTATGCTGTGTTACACAATGCCTACACTAGCCTGTCCCCAGACATGCAAGAAAACCCTGCCCCCTTTTTACACAAGCTCCGCCTTTTTTATAGTCCACCATTGGAGTAAAAGATCACTGATTGGTCCCAGTCTCTAGTCCCGACCCCATAACTTGGCCAATCAAAGCATCACTCAGAGTTAGTGAAAATCCCGGTTGGTCCTAAAAACTTTATAAGCTTTATAATTGGTGCCAGTCGGGGAAAGGTTGGGTGAGCGCCAGTTGGCGCAGAGACAGGCGATCTGCATCAAAAACAGAAGGGGAGGATTTGCAATTAATTAATATATACTCATCTGGAAATAGTTTCATGTTCAGCCAAATAAAAACATCCATGACAATAAATGGAATCATTCTAAACAGTCTCATGGGTTACCATGGCAACCACAGTCACTTTATGTAGTAAATGCATTTATTGGATTAAAAAAAAAAACTCTGGCCCTTCTCATTCCCACTAAGAACTGCTCCCTCCTGTCTCTCGCTTGGATTCCACCATAGAAATTTTGAAAAGGAGGAAATGATTTGTAGGTGGACAGCTAAGGAAGCCGAGAATAAAGGGTTAAAAGCTACATCTGTTAGATATCTGCGTCCCACCCATTCCATGCCTCTATCCTCTGCCTGGCACAAGATCTCTATCTATGGTATATTTAGATCCAGGTTTTATATAGACGGGAGTGTAATAAAGGAAGTGTAGGGCCGATCCCCAAATACAAGGGACGCAGCTGTGTTTATAGAGGGTTTATGGGACATTGCAGGTACGAGCGCTGGAGACCCAGCAGCCGGGAGAAGTGACATCTTATAGAACGTGTGTAATGCCCGGAGACTGAGCCAACATCACGGGGTGTGGCCGGGACAAACGTCTTCCACTCGGCCAAATGTAACGTAAACACCGGACTCCCAGCCACCCCGGACTGGCTAGCGTCATGTCTCCAGGGACCCCCTGCAGATTATTACACCTCCCTAGAGATCTGCAGATCATTGCTCTGTCCCCTCTCTCCCTGACAGATGCACGGTGACATATGCTGCAGACTATTACATTACTGACCCCTCTAGAGATCTGCAGAACATCGCTCTGTCCCCTCTCCCCCTGACAGATACATAGTGATATATTCTGCAGAGTATTACACTAGTGACCTCTCTAGAGATCTGCAGAACATCGCTCTGTCCCATCTCTCCCTGACAGATACATAGTGACGTATCCTGCAGATTATTACACTAGTAACCCCTCTAGAGATCTGCAGAACATCGCTCTGTCCCATCTCCCCCTGACAGATACATAGTGATATATTCTACAGATTATTACATAACTGACCTCTCTAGAGATCTGCAGAACATCGCTCTGTCCCCTCTCTCCCTGACAGATACATAGTGATATATCCTGCAGATTATTACATGACTGACCTCTCTAGAGATCTGCAGAACATCGCTCTGTCCCACCTTCTTCTGGTTTAATATGTCTCCACCATTATGGAGGACAGTCTTGATTCCTAAAATGCCCCAGGATTAGAGCCTACAACATATCAGAGGTGACTTAATTTGTAAATATTCAGGGCTAATAACATCAAAAGCTGTGACGGCCACAAAATCTGATCATAATTCAGGGTAATTAGAGGAATATTTTGGGTGTAGTTCTTAGGATTGGAAATTCCTGAACCACATCAGAAGGAGCCAACGTCAGCGTGTGACACTCACTCATTCTCGTCCCAGGAGATCACACTCAGGGGAGAGATGACCGGATTGCGCTGCTTATTAATCTTTAATGGTGTGTGACATAAACGCACACAGAGATATCTGATATATATCTCTGTAGTGTCCTGCATGTGGACCTCTTTAACGTCTGGAACGCTATTGGACCGGATTCACAACCCCGTAATTTTTCAAATATGTGCCTAATGTTACGCTTCTAGCTACTGCCCATGTGTAGTAACTATTTTACGCAATCTACGTAGCGTTTCGATACGTAGATTAAGTATATGCAGTCTTTAAAAACCACATGTACGCAATCTACATAACAAAATGCTAAAATGCGTAAAATAGTTACTACACATACGCAGTAGCTAGAATCGTAAAAATCGCAAAATTAGGCACGTATGTGAAAAATTACGGGGCTGTGAACCCGGTCCAATATCAATAAACGTACCTGTCCTGCGACAATGCTCTCAGGATCTCCAGGATTAACCTCTTCTTCTAAAGAGAGATTAATAGAGAGAAGGGCTAAAGAGCCTCACCGTGCTGGAGGCGGAGCCTGCATCTGACCGCCGGGGGATCATAGGAGACAGGAATTCACTGGGATCCAGATCCTGAGATGAGATTATATTGGGGAACAGATGAAGCAGAACTCCAAATGTACTAAACTGTGGGTTTGGAAATGTGGAGATGTTGTCTATAGCAACCAATCAGATTCTAGCTCTCACTTTCCTATTACATACTAGAGAATGTCAGCTAAAATCTGATTGGTTGCTATAGACAACATCTCCACATTTCCAAACCCGCAGCTTAGTAAATCTGGCCCAAAGTGTCCTGGAGAAGTGCAGAAGGAGCCAGTGATATCACCAGCGCCGGGGTGTCCCCGAACACCAAGAAGTGGGAGAGCATAAATATGCGTAACACAGCTGTTCTGCTCTCTTGTGTCTAAATAGAGACCTATGTCTGTAATAAAGACACTGCGCACATAGAGAAATCACACGCACGCAAATGTGTATCCTAGCGGTATACAATCTCCGCTATGGGCGTTAACGCAATGATTGCAACAGTTTTAGGCGAATCGTTCGGCACCTGTCTGACCGGACTGGACCGGACATCTAAAGAATCTAGATCTAAAAATACAGGCCCATAATATCTGCCCTTCACAGTCACTCTAACCCACTCCACCAAGTACACAATACTCCACTCCTGAGCTTCCAGCTGTCACTCACCTGGATTGACCAAGTTATGTTTTCTCTTTAATACAGGTGGTTACCATAGTAATTGACTGTTGGAAGCACAGGAGCAGAGTGTTTTGTACCTTGTGGAATGGGTCGTGTTATTCATTAATCCACTGTGTTATATTGCCAAGGATCAAAAAGATTATCGACTTACTAAAATATTTTCACAGCACGCCACCAAGCGCTGCTCTCCGTATGTGACAGATGAGAGCTGACCATTTGAACACCGCCCGATGTGGGGGTAATGATGGGCAGGTCAGCGGCCGGAGCACGAGGAGAAGAGGCACACAGTGACCGGCACCAGGGGGCTGTCTGCAGACTCTGCTTGTGTTGTGTATCCTTTGTGTTGTTTCCATGGTAACACAGACCCATCCTCCATCTTATCAGCTTTGGCTTCCTGGAGGCTGCCTCCGCTGAGATTGCTGCACCCCCCATTCCTCCACTCCCCCCCACCCACTCTCCGTCACACAAGAGAGACCCTTCCTGTCAGTGAACCAGAAGTATCAGCATGCTCTGATTCAGGAGGATACAAGTGGCCTAATAAGAAATGCAAAGTCACAAAAAGTCCCAGGACCTAGGACTCTCGTTGCACATTATCTGTCGTCTGATGTTATTAAATAGGGCCTAGCGTGGTGCCAGAAACCCATATAGAATTAAGCCACACACCCTACCGCGCCAAAGGTCAAAATTTAAATAACTGTTTAAATGTTTATTTTTATATGTCCATCTACAAATCACAGTCTCCTTTTCAATCTCTCAATGAATGTCTGGCAGACACAGCCAGGGTTGTCATGTGATGACAATGCAGTCAGCATTGAAAGGGTTACTGCGCCCTTTTCCGGGCTGATCACGCAGTATATGGTGGAATGGTGGAGGAAGCAGAGCATTATCTGGTAGATAGCCCAGGCATTGTCTCTGGGGTCGCCGGACACCTTGCTGACCTCACGTGCGGTATCCAGGAAGAGTCGCTTTGTTTTCAGGACAACGATGAGCTAATGGAGAGTCCGGGAGCGGCGGATTCCTGGGAATGGGTCACACACAGACGTTCTCAGAGGATGTGGCCCTCCCTCACTGATTGATATACCCCCTCCACTAGCTTATACTAAACATGCGGGCCCAATGCAGGTCTCAGCACAAATCAGCAGGCAGCGTGTGCGGCGTCTGAAAAGTAGCGCAGTCTGTGCACAATCCAAAAGCAAACACAACAACCATTATGGATTGCAATTAATTATGGCACGTAGTGTACAGGCCCTCAGCAACTAAACTCAAAGCTACGTGGTCAAATCGCTGCGCAAGTGTAGGCAGTACAGTTTGACGCCGACTGTAAATGGAAGTATTTCCAGCACCTCTCACGGATTGTAAATGTCACTAAATAATTGCAAAAAATACATTTCATTTTCAATAAAAACATGAAAATATTATTTTTTTCCTTAGTGGAAATGATGTGACGCAGACACGATACAGCGGCCGCCATTTCTCACCCTGTGTAATGTGCTGGAAGTGTCACATCCTAACACAAGGGTCTGAAACGAGACCGGGAATATCACCACCTGGACTGAGACACGACCTGGGGCTGGTGACAATGTTGTGATGTAAACAGTTCTCTTGGCTATATTTACTAAGCTGCAGAAAAGGAAAAGAGAAGATGTTGTCCATAGCAACCAATAAGATTCTAGCTCTCATTTTCTATTACATACTAGATAATGTCAGCTAGAATCTGATTGGTTGCTATGGGCAACATCTTTACTTTTCCAAACCCGCAGCTTAGTAAATCTGGCCCTATGATTCTGTAGTTTGAGACAAGGCCTATTTAATGGCTGTAACTGTTTGGAATGTCCCCGTAGTGGACAGTCCAGGGTGGATTGAATTGGGATTTGGGGATCTCCAATAACAGTAATCAACTTGTTCCTCTCATTAGATTACTTCAGTATCTTATTACACTCAGTAGCGTTCAATGGTGGCCTACACAGGGCCAGTGAAACCATTTTGTAAAGGCTTAGTCCACAAATATGTCAGACTCTGCCATTGTGAAGTACAAAATGGCTGACTCAAGTGTGTAGGACAAACATGGCTGACTCCACAGTAAATGAACCAAGATAAAAAAAACAAAGACGTCTGATTGATATATGTATGAGTAAGCAACAAGGGCATTTTTGGACAGTAAAGTCCACGCTTTAATGTAACCACAAATATGAGGGGTGATTGTTAGTGACACAATCACAGCAGCATAAAACAGCGTGACCCCCACCGTGGGGCGTCTCCATGATGTTTTATTTCAGTTTTCACTGTAGGCACAAATAAAGACACCTGTATAACAGCCGAACAGTGAGGGGATTAAGCTATTTACATGTCCCTGATAATTCCAGTAAGTGTGCTCCAATTACACAGGGATAGCTGTAATTGCACCCTCCATAGTGATAGCCAATGAATGCACCTGATACTGAGGCCTGTACACAATGTAGTAGTATCAGAGGTTAGAGAAGTATCTGCTTACAACATTGCATGCTAAACCTCAGGACAGCTAGATTGTAAGCTGTTGTGCCAAGGTACTCTGTGGAGCAGTATACCATTAAACTACATGCTACAGTTTTTTTAATGATCAGATTTTTTAAGGGTTTTATAGAAGATATGAATTGCCGTTCAGCTACGTACAAAATACATAAGTTGAACTTTCTTTCCCATAATCGTTTAAAAGACGCGATCAAAACATTTCGTGTAATTTGCAACAATCCTTCATGATCATTGCAGCGCACACACTTGCGTGATTTTGTTAATTTATCGTGTGATTGGAACAATAATCATTACAAATAAACCATCCTTTGTACCCAGCTTAAAGGACTCTGTCATACGCTCAAGCTGCGTTCACAACTAGGCGACCAATCATAGGAATCGCGAGCATTTGATTTGATATTGCAGAGCATGTGACACTCCCACCATCATGATTGGTTGTGATAAAAACAGGTCACATTCTTCTTATTTGGTTTTATGAACATCCTAAAAATGGCGATTAGCGATGGTACGATGTCTGATAAACGTGTGTGGCGTGTACGCAGGGACGATGTCTGTCCAACTCCCCTGGCGTCTCCTGTGCAGCATAGACAGATCTCTGTACAGTGTGTAAGGGGTAAGGATGGTGTCAGCAGATGGTTGGAGAGACAATGGTCTCAGATCTGCTGGTAAGTTAGTATAGTGTGTACACGGGAATGGGAGTGATCATAGGGACTTGCAATCGTCATGGGTGTGGTTAGACATTCCGATAGTCTGAATGGCGGCCGGTTAACACGGCGACACTAGTCTAAATGGGCAGGATTGGGGGCGGGACCGCAGCCGGAAAGAAACTGTCAGAGGCTGACAGCTTAAAACAGTGCTCGGTGCTCCATGTATGAGGGCTGATCGCTTTAGCGCAGGGCGCTATTTTAAGCTTTCAGCCTCTGACAGCTTGCTTATATTGCACCTCCTCTAAAATGGGGGCCCTTAGGAGCCACACCCCTTGCACCCCCCTATTATTACGCTCCTGGGTGTCCCATCATCAGTGACATTGTAAAAGCCATCGCATCTCGCGTGTGGTCGCAAAGGTGCGTACCCAGCGATAGCTTACTAGCTCTGTGGGCTCAGCGTTTGATCTCCAGCCTTTGTCCTGGATCGCTGGCTGGAAGGATGAGATAAAAGGTTGCATTCTTAGCTGACTGAACTCAGAGCAGAGAACAGACAATCAGTGCACAGCCCGGGGCTATAAACAGCTTTGATGGCTCCCTACCCTGGGTAATTAGCCGAGTCTCACCCTGTGGACGAAGAACACCTCTCAGCTTTTGCTGGGAGTTTATAGACTATGGCTGGCTGCTCGCCGGTAATTCCCATGTACCTGAGTCACAGTAACATCCCCTGAAAGAGACAATTAGCAGGGAATGAAGTTTCAGGCCTCGTCATTATATTTACAGTAATATTATATCACGCGATATATTATATCATGCAATATATACCCTGAGGCGGCACCAGAAAGAATGCGGGAACACACAACATCTTTTGCAAGTCTCCCAGAATGTCTGAAAGTCTCGTGAATTTTCGGCCGCCCTCCCGGCCTCCTGCAGGGAATTGTGTCCCTGTGGCTCCGCCTCCTGCTTCTCGATGCTGTGGCGAAGCTGAATGAAGTAGAACTTGTCCTATAAAATGGATGGCACCTCCTTGTTATATATGAGACATCGGATGATGGCGCCATATATAGGGAATTTCTCCTGAATAGAAGCAGCTCCGTTTCATCAGAATACAGCTTCAATTTACATGACCGAAAGAGCCTGGCGGGTCAAGAAGCAACGACTGGATAGGCTGAACACGAACAGGTGTCTACGAGAGTCTCCTCCGCCTAACAGAAAGTATGTAGCGTTTTCTCATCGCAAACTTGCGATTGTCTCGTTTCGCCATCCAAGACAGCTGAGCAACTAATGTCTGTACACTAATGACCCTCTCCCTGGTGCAGGAGCTAACCAATCACAAAGCAGGGGGGAAGGAAGGGGGGCACGACGCTCCCGCCAGACTGATTAGGGACTTGCAATGAGACGCGGCGTCTCTCACTGGGCGAAATAGCTCTCTGAAGTGTAGGCACAAGAGGTGGAACACTTCATTTTATCTTTAAAAGAATATATGTAATCAACCAAATATTTGCTTTTGTCATTCTTATATTTCCATGACAAGAGAAATAACGTTTGCCCGACCTCCATTATAGCAACAGAATATAGCTCTAAAGCTACAACTCCCATCAGGCCTTGCGCCCTTCCCCACTATGACACCATCACCTGATGACTGACACCTGCAGTGAAGGCAGCACAAAATGGAGTCACATAGCATTATGTCTCGCACATAGCAACCAAACAAAACAATATGATGTTATTCACGATGGAAAATCTCCAGTACTTAATGTCACAAGGACCATGTTGTATTAGCAAATATGAATGTTTGGGTGTTTAACCGTTCCTGGGAATACATATTTGTAGGAATTAGCTTTCATATTGCTCTTTCCGCAATGATCTAAGAACAAGCCTTTCTATAGGTGGAAATAGTGTCTGTCCGCCAGTAGTTATCACAGTAGCCGGTGGCGATGAGCTGTCGCAATCACGCCATGTTTGACATCTTTTGGCAGCAGCCATGTCAGAGGGCCTTCACAGTGGAGTCAGCCATTTTGTAGTTGGCAGGAAACAGCCAATCACATAACTGCAATGCCAGGGGATTACCATGATGGCATAATTTGCTGAGCCAAGTATTCCTGGTGGGGTTTTTGAGGTAAAGTCTTAAGCTGCCCTCATAACATTAGATCCAATGTTCGTATGCAAGAAAATGGAGCGCCATCTGATGGCCAGCCTATATACTGCCGATTACTTGTACAGAAGAAAGGGACATGAATGGCAGATTTTACAATGACGCATCACATGTGCAGCGCTTCCAGTGTAATGTAGATCTGGTACATCCACTGAGTTATGACACAATTTGCGCAGACGTAGGCTACCTGTGGCGTTACAGATGCAAAACTGCTAGGAGTTGTAGTTTCCAAGAAGACTGAAAACCAGATTTACTAAGCTGCCAGTTTGGAAAAGTGGAGATGTTGCCCATAGCAACCAATCAGATTCTAGTTCTCACTTTCCTATTACATACTAGAGAATGTTAGCTAGAATCTGATTGGTTGCTAAGGGCAACATCTCCACTTTTCCAAACCTGCAGCTTAGTAAATTTGACCCTAAGAGGGACAAGGGCCTAGGTCTGCTTGAACTGAATGAACCAATGGCTTGCATCCGCCAGCAGCAACGGGGTTAACAGGCAGCCAATTCCGCTCTTAGAGCGCTAGTTCCGCGTTCCATATTCCGACCACCAGATCCCGCTTCCTCATTTCTATCATTATGCTACAGAACAATAGACAGTGACACATTTCCAATGTCCCAGAATCCTCTGCTCCATCTCCAGTGACACCATGTCATCGGATCCATCGCTGGCTTACGACAGGGGATTATTTCTACAACTTATCTCACTCACTGATCTCCTAATTGGGCAGTTAGCCTGAGCCAGAATTTCCCAACCCCCAAAAGAGAATAAAAGGCGTCCTGCAAGTTATCGCTTCACTTCAGAAAGAAACTAACAAGGGGGGCTGCCATGTGTGGTGCCACATAACAGAACTGGATTTGTCCATCTCTGACACTATCTGTTTATCAAAGGGTGAAATCAGAGGAAATTGGCATTTTTGGAACAACGAATAGTCAGTGGCCTGAAAATGTTTAGAGGTTTGGGGCCAGATTTACTAAACTGTGGAAAAGGAAAAGTGGAGATGTTGCCCACAGCAACCAATCAGATTCTAGCTGACATTCTATAGTATTTAGTAGGTTATTGAGAGCTAGCATTTGATTGGTTGCTATGGGCAACATCTCCCCTTTTCCAAAGTTTAGTAAATCTGGCCCTTGTTATTTTTGTTAATAAAGTAAAATGCAGAATCTTAGGTAAGGGCGGAGCCAAACCCTTAATGTACGATATACTTTTTCCCCCCACCCACCATGCATAGACTATGCACACACGGTCGGAGAAAATCTCACGGTGCGATCATACTGGGTACTTATATATTCAGAATGCGTAACCACGGTGACGTTATTAATTCTGGACCTGGCCCGTTGTCATTACAATGCATAAATTTACTTTGGGGGGGCGGGGTTTAGCGAAATTATTGCGGCCGCATTGGGGTGGCGTATCATCCCCTCCTGGTGGAAATTGTGGGGCCTGGTACTAAAACGGGTGGGGCCACAGCGTTCCAACTGTATGTGACAAGGCTGAGGTGGGGTGTGACCGGGTAGCAGGGCACTGATGTGCTGGGAAGGCTGGGTATCGCTGGCATAGAGCCTGGGCCCAGGACACTGCTCCTGTCGGTACCTTCCCCCCCGATAGCAGCGGCCCTGGTGATGGCGACAGATTCGTTATATTATATTAGCATGCTGGGAAATCAGTGGGCAGCTTCACTGTCACACAGCAGTTTAGAGTTCTGCTGGGCCACGCCCCTTTTCCAACTCTAAATCCGTCAGTACTTGTACAATGGAATCCTTGTGTGTGGCTCTCCCAGTAAGACCGGAGCTGCGTTGTACACAGCACAGGGCTCGTAGGGGGTGCCAGTCGCTGCCAAAAACCCTCTCAGCACCGCTCAACCGTCCACTCAGCAACGAGTGATAAGACGCGACACTTATCAGTCAAGAGGCGGCTTTCACGCCCTGTGCTCAAATACTGCAGCAAGGCCCCGGCTCCTGTAATGATTAATCCGCACACCAGCCTGCAGAGGTTTACCTGGCGCCCATCACAGGACAATAGGGAAGAGAGGCAGCCCCCACACTGCTGCACCAGGGAAGGTTGCAGCCGGTGCCCCTTTAATTGCAACCAATCACATGACCGAGCCTGCTGAGAGCTTCCTAGGACAGCAGTGCCCTAGACATCTGCCTGTACAGCCTATCCCCCCCTTCCGTCCCCCTCTCTCCCTATCCCGGGCTCTGTATCCTCCCTGCTTAACCCCCGATATCCCCTCTAATCTCCGGCCCGGAGCAGCTGGGAGATATTGCAGAACTTGGAAGAACTGACAGTCGTCGTGTTCAGGGTGTGGAGCGTATGAATCAGCAACTTCTACGTGTTACAGAGATTTCACGTGTGCCTGAGGAGCTTACACTCTATTCTCACATGGGCACACATATGAGGGCTCCTTCTGTCAAACGCCTAGTAACCTCCTAGAGAGGGCAACCCCCAAAACACAGGAAAATCATATATACAGGAGCACATAAACACACCAGAGACTGTGCAAAGAAGAGTAACTAGAATGGTGCATGTCCTGTGTCACACACCATACAGACAGACTAGAGGAAGTAACGTGTAGCTTGGAGCAGAGAAGGGAGAGGGGGGATATTATAGAAGGATATAACCAGGTACAGGAGGGAGAGGGGGATATGATAGAAGGGATATAACAAGGTACAGGAGTGAGAGGGGGATATGATAGAAGGGATATAACCAGGTAAAGGAGGGAGAGGGGGATATGATAGAAGGGATATAACCAGGTACAGGAGGGAGAGGGGGATATAATAACCAGGAACATCACTGAAATGGTAGTGGATCAGTGGAATAGCCTCCCATCAGTAGGGCTCAACCAATATCGGTCGCCAGGTCAACTAAACATCAGGACCTGATGACCGAGTTGACGTGAAGGAGAAACCACCGGTGACTAAATCCTAGTGACTCAGATAATTATCACTAATGAATATATTTGACATTAGGGTTTGATCGCAGAGGAGGGATTTCCACCAGCGCACACAGCACTTCCTGTCACTGAGCAGAATATTAAGCATGTTATAAAATGGTTTTACTTGCCAGCATCAAATACAGCCAAATAGATAAAGAAATGCTGTGTAATAGATGAAGTTACAGGAGAGCGCACACACACCAACAAAGTTACCTGAGGGCTGACACCGCAATTACTGTCCTATAAATAACAAAGAGATATTTCTATCTTATTATACATACACCGTTCTAGATTTTTGCGCTACGAACAGGCCCCAGTAATGGCTAAAGTCAATGGGCCTGAACCAGAACTAAGCGTAAGATCGTCTGAAAAGCCAATCTGTGCAAGCGCCGGGCAGATGTTGCCCGGCGTAGCTAAGGCAACCCCCAATCAACGATCGGGCGTCCCCCAGCGTTACTACGTTAAGGTTAGTGAAGGTGGGCGGGGGGAGCTAGTTTAATGAGGGAGGGAGGGCTTAGCGTACCAACGCTCCTGTGCGAGCGTATTTTCCCTTGCTTAGGCCGGCTGAAGTTAGGGTAGCCTTCAGCCGGCGTAAGCGAGGGA
>WWET01000987.1:228051-243364 GCA_011038615.1 Limnodynastes dumerilii
GATACGCTGTGCTTTAGTAAGCACAGCGCATCGGCGTAGTTCTGGATCAGGCCCCATGAGTCTGATCCCGATCACGGAGATCTGCTAATCTTACTAAGATGTGAGTTTGGAGAAGTGGAGATGTTGCCCATAGCAACCAATCAGATTCTAGCTGACATACTCTAGTATGCAATAGGAAAGTGAGAGCTAGAATCTGATTGGTTACTATGGGCAACATCTCCACTGCTCCAAACTCGCAGCTTAGTAAATCTGGAACCTAGAGTCCGCACGGAAGAGGGGGGCGCACTCCCATGTCTGAACGCAGATCCGCGCAGAACTTCTAGACGCCGTTCCTGGCACTTAATTAGCACGCCTGTCTGGCGGGGAATTGCGTAAGTCCCCTTTCTTTATTAAGTAAGGATCAGGCCCAATGACTTGAGATGTGAGACAGACATTTGGACACGTATGACAGCGTGCAGTCATTAGCTTCTTAATGATTGTCTGAATAAACAGCCGCTTTGACGAGGGCCTCTCTCCTCGCTGACACAGGAGCATATTTGGGACGTGTAATTGTACAGGAGTTAGTTTTGCAGAGATGCCTGTAATGCGTTCAGTGTAGAGTAACCCGTGACATTATTCATGACGTGGTCCCCTGTCACATTCCTGTAATTGCCGGTCTTATGACCCTGCAGAATAAATCAGGTTATACAATTGGCAACTAACGGATCGGCGAGTTCTGTTATTCCTGCGTCTGAATCGCGTAACCCATGTACCTAAAATACAGCCTTTATGTCATGTACATAACAGGCGTAGCAAAGAGTAACACAACTTTATGTGATCATAAAAACACAACAACACAAAAACTCAACGCTGACTCACAGAATGAAAACCAAGACTATAAAACTAGGGCTAATATATGGATTAGAAGGGCCGGTGACTGTGAACTACAATACATAATTCAGTATTATACACTCCTCCATTAGTAAACTCTGGCTGGAACTTACAACAATGACATAATAGGATGAGGCTGCAGTTACTTCAGCTGCGGTGACATCATCGATACACGTGTAAGAATCTATTAACCCTCAGAGCTGCAGTCAAGCCTACAAGGTCTCTCGCTGTCTGCCTCCTTGGGTATAGTTACCCAAGTCTGCCCTCACAAAGTACTCTCTGCAGGTCTGGTTATCCTGCGGCTCTCCAGGTCTTGTGAAACTACGAGTCCCAGCATGCTCTATGAGGCATAACTGACCTGACAATGCATTCTGGGAGTTGTAGTTTCAGAACAACTGGAGAGCTACAGGGAGGCCAGGCCTGCTCTGTGTATGTCATTCAGCCCAGTAATATAGCTCCATTATCATATATGTAGAGCCACTGACATATGCAAAATAGTCCCCCCACCATTACCCATCTCAGAACAAGCAGCACTGCATTCTGGGTAGACAATCCGGGGCTGCCCTGTCCTGTTACACACTCCCACCCTTCCACCCTGCCTATCATAGGGTGACCTAAACAGTCCAAAACATCAGCGTGGATCCGGATGTCATCACGCACAGCGCTTGTAAGTGTCCACAGCGGAGGATTATAACGCTAAGTGCGACCTAGATTCCGTGCTGCGAGGTTAGCGCACTCCCCATGTGCACCCCTCGGACGTACAGAGCTTCCGTGCACAGAACCCTACCTTATATTCCCTTAACCCCCCCCCCGTTATATTCCCTTACCCCCCCCCCCGTGCGTAAGCCACTTGGATCCTACGTAAGCCGTTACTGCATGATATAAATACCTCCCCAGCTCACCATGTAGAGACCGCCATCGTAACAGGTTGCTTTGTGTAATGGAGAATCTTTCGTAGTGCGTTCGGATGCGGACCCGTAATACCAGCACACACGCAGGGTACTCACGCACTTGTTATGTGTAAATACCTGACGTTATCAATTCTCGATCCGATGTTACTTAGCGGCACTATCACCCCCAGTGCTGCCGACTATCCTGATATTATTAATACAAAAATAAAATATCTGCACTATATTGTATTGCATGTCCTGCAGGTGATACGGTGTGAACAATACCTGTGCGCTCGTAAAAGACCTGTTACACAGCAAACAATGAGAGTGCTGCTGTGTGACTGCGCTCTCTGTTTATTGATCTACCTGGCCTAGAGTCTTAAAGGGCCGGCTCACCGTAGCCAGGTGACAGGGACGGCCTGCACCTTACACCCGGGACTCTCCCTCTAATCCCGGCCTTATGCTAGAGTCCAGATCCTGCACCTGACGCCCTGGCAGCATTAACCCTTCCACCCCTGAGTCGATCAGGTGACCTTAGATCTATCCCTCTGATCACCTGCTCAGCCCATCCAGGTAATACAGCTGACATGAGTACAGCTGAGGTTATAGAGAGCGGCGGAACGCGTCGGGCGGTGCGATAAGCCAGGTTCCCGTGGCGATAGAACATGTTTACTCGATGAACTTAATGACCAGTTAATTAGAGAAATTCCTGCAACGGATTTGGGTGCTAACGGTGCCAAGGATGACGAGGACATAGAGGCTTTGTCTATCGTGCCCCCCCGGGCAGTGAATTATACCAGGTAACTTCACCAACAACTACAGACAAGACAAGTCACAAATACCTGGCGCGCTCTCATGCTATGAGTGCCAGCAAAAACTTGTCCCAAGAGCTCACAGTCAACGCTTACCGTCTCTACCCTATCCACGTGTATAATGATCAAAGGCTTGCACTCCGTTAGGGAACCTACCTGCTGTTCATCTCATGCGGGGAGGGCGAGTGCGGTCCCTTTGGTGGCTGTCGCTTTCCTTGGACACCTGATCGTCAGCGATGCAGTCCCCGGGTTCCCTCTACAGTCTCTTAAACTTCCTCATCTCCCTGTCCCAGAGTTATTCCTATGAGCGGCAGCTGCTTCCTCTCTCTGCATGAGGACGATCTATCTGCTCTCCGTCTCCCTCCCTCCTCTCTACCCCTCCCTCTCCCTGTAATCTGCCCCTCTCCTCCTCCTCCTCCCCAGGTTGAAGACATAAGTCAACTCGAAGGCTTTGATTCAGACCTTTAAAGTCTTTTATCCCCTGTGAGCTGAGCTGGGAATTCAGAGTTGTCAGTCCTGGGAGCACATACAGCACAGACACTTTCCTTTATGGTGCTTTTCAAGATGGGAACAAGATTTTTAAGATTTGCACAATGACGTCTAATTAGATTGCAATCTCTCTGAGCCTCTCAGTGCAGTCTAAAGTCATATCATTGGGTTGTTCGATCATAGATTTGTTGTAACATTAAAGATTTACAACTAATCCACGAATAAAACGCTGAATTGCATATTCTAGGCCAATTATATCGCTCCAAGATTAATAACGTCCAAACAGCAATATCTACGACAGGCTCCTTGAGGCATATGCAATCGAAATCCCAGCCAGTTGCGAGCCAGTTTTCGAAATTGAGATTTTCTTTGCGGGGACCCACACCCATGTCTACATGATATGGTGTCATAGTGCATGACTGGTACTCCTCAAAAAAAGGAGGAGAACCTCTGCTCTAATGAATGAAGGAAAATCAAACACAACTTTTATCTCTATTGTGCTTTTGCTGTCTAAATGACCAGAAAGCCCAGGAGACGCATCCAATTCCACATGATATGATCTTCTGTACCCTTACTCCGAGTCTATCGCTATAGGCAGATCATTCTCTCTACCACATGGTCTATGGGAAAGATTCCTATATTTTCCTTGGACTAAAGTTGTTCTATATCCTTCCCAGCAACCATCAAAAGCCTCAGCTTCCCTCAAACGTCTCCTTTCCCAGCAGTTTTTAAGGAATTTTCAGCATGGTGGCACAGTGGTAAGTCTTGCTGTGCCCTGTGGTCATGGTTGATCCCAGTGCATGGCGTTTGTATGTTCTCCGCGTGTCTGGGTGGGTTTCTAAAGCATAGTGGTAGGATAATTGGCCACAGACTAAAATGGAGGACCTCAACGATGCTGCCAGGATGGATGTGCCCACAAATACGTAAAGCGGGCAGATACGCCATCGCTGGAACAGACCCGGAGAACAGTAGCAGCCTTTCTCTGGGCACAGCCCTGGGCCACATCTAGCGGTGTGCCAAGCTAAAGGGGCACAGGTAAAAGAGAGTTCAGGGTAGTTTGGTTACAGTTGAGGTCTTGGAGGCAGTAAACGTTCCTGCTTGTCCCTGGTAGTAGAATTCCTCTTCCAGCGCCTATATGTGTGTCGGGGAACTTAGATTGTAAGCTCCTATGGTTCCAGGATAGAGGTGAATGATCCCTTAGGGCAGCTGCCTTTATTTCTGCAGCTTTGGTGCTTTGAGTCTTCTTACAAGTAAATAATACAATTTTTAGACAGGCATCTGCTCAGTCTCTCTCCTACCTCAATCACAATATAAAGCACATTTAGACATAAAAGGTCCTATTAATGATGTACAGGAGCAAGTTAATGAAAAGTGGAAAGATAAAAAAGTTTCATGGTGAATAGGGGAGAAATGGTTAATTAGGAGACTGTTCTGTGGTGTAGTTTGCCTCCCTCTAGTGGTCACACACACAACTACACCATTCCTTTCCTTATTGGATGCAGTATTTCACCCATGGTTTATCACCAGCAGATTGGTGGCCTGGTGGTGGTGATGGTTCCTACATTTTTTATTTAAGCACCCAGTACAGTTCCTCTGGATGCTCAGAGCCCGGGGTGGGGTAAAAGACTCTCACTGAAGAGTAGGCGTCTGAGGAGAGTCACAAACACCCTCGTGCAGCTTTGACTCCAGAGATTTTCAGCATCCGTCTATGGATTCTTATGCGATCAGCTCCCCGGGTAGCGGATGCACAGAGGTCCATGATATCCGCGCACCACTAAATAACTTGCACTTGCAAGGACAGACTTCCGATGCCCAGAGCAGCAGTCTCCCCCTGCACTGTAAGCGAGCTGTCAGAGGCTGACATCATAAAACAGCGCTCAGCACTCAAAGTATGAGTGTATGTATGTACAGCGCTCAGCACTCCAGGTATGAGTGTATGTACAGCGCTCAGCACTCCAGGTATGAGTGTATGTATGTACAGCGCTCAGAATATGATGTCAGCCTCCGACAGATCCGTTCATCCACACATGGGCCCCGCATCCTATCTAGGGGGCTCTAACCTGCCACCTGTTTACATGCTCCTGTGTCTAACTGCATAGCTTGGATAAATGACGGTGAATCAGCCCCACGCTGCATAGCACGGGAGCTGTCAACGCTTCTCTCACTCTGGTTTTGTGTCGCTTTAAGCTTCCTGCGCTGATACGAGAGATAGGCGAGCCGCCCAACTGCAATATTCAGACACGCTCTGTAAACAGAGATCATTGTTTAAGGACATGACAGCAGCAGTTCTGTCGCCCACCAGAAATTCCTGCGGCCACCCTCACATCTATCCATCTATATCTATATCTATATCTATATAGAAACAAAGTATCTCACCACTCAAATAGCCTCATAAAAGCGCTATAGCACGGAAGGGGATTCTGCCTATAAGTCCCCAAAAAGGATAAGAGAGGTAAGATTTTCCGTGCAGCGCTACAAAAATATGAACACACAGCTTATATAATTAATATCCACAATTTATTAATATAAAATTTAAACTAAATAATCATATGAAATCCTCCAAATTAATTAGAAAGATAAGCAATGTTATTTAATTAGTAGCGTTTAATCCAGAAGCGAATTGTAATGAAATGTCTTTGCTTGCATGAACAGTCAATATTGCACAATCACCCGATTTGGTTTTAGAGATATTAGATCCAAGTGCTTGGTTAAAAAGTTAAATGACTAACTTTGTGGTATAAAGACCGGCCGGTCTGTCTTACCGCTAGCGGATTCCGAATCTGCAGGTCACCTGTTAGTAGCGGGGAAAAGCATTCGAGGCTCTGGAAGCAGTCCGCGCTGATCACCAGGGGGGGTCACCCGAACGGGCTGCAATTAGGCCGAGGCTAGTAGTCCCGTAGTGTACAAGTTCCTCTATGGATAGGTGAGTCACTGCTGTATAGGTTTAAGCGGTATTGACATTGGAGATTTAAAGTGCAAATGCAAAGAGAAGGTAAGGTATAGCAGCTTCACTGGATCAAATCAAATCAAAATCCTTGACGCGTTTCACGGCTATAGTGGGCCGTTTCATCAGAAGGTAATGACGTGGGGGGAGAGGGAGGCACCTTTATACAGGTATCCTATCAATCAACCCCCGTCCAGGTGTTTAAAGCATCATCGTTAAAATCAGTAAAAACACTGGTAAGCTGTGTGTTCAAATACAAAAAACACAAAACACAACAATAAAATAACTAAACATACCCAATTAATTTAACAAAATTAGAAATAACGACCATTGTTAGATGTTGATAACAACAAATTGTTCGGGCCATATTATACCATAGCACAATTAAGGTACTACTCTTAAAGGGGCATACATATAAAATAAACAATATTTATAAGCACATAGATAAAATAATGAGAATAAATTGAACAGTATATAAAAAAAAATGCTGAAATTAAACACAAATAATAAAATAAATAAATGAAGGAGAGATAAATGAAATAAATAATAAAAATATGTATGAAAAAAACATGTATGAAAAAAACACATGAAAAATAATAAATACAATTAAAATAGAATGGGACTTCTAATATATAAAATTAAATGGTAAGTTCTGATTGGTTAAGTGAATTAAATTCATGAGCGCACATATATACATATGCATACATGCATGCTTGCACATGCGTGCGTACATGATCCAACAGAGATCAAAATAAACCAACAGTAGATATTATCATTATTCATCTTGGAACAAATATAATCTCTATGATTTAGACCCCTATAGTTGGGGGAATATAGAGCCCTGCGATGGGGATAGTTTTAGCATTTAAATAAAAAAGAGCTTTATTATAAGTAACATATTAATATGTCCCATAATAAACAATCCTACCTAATTGTTTTAAAATGAAGTCTTGTTACAGTCCTTTATATTCCTTCCACAATACGGCTCTGTCTAATTAGGCTCTGAATGGATCAGGGGGCAGTATAGAGCTTTAATATGGGGGTCCCCGGGGGGATACAGAGCTTTAAATATGGGGATCCCCAGGGGATACAGAGCTTTACTATGGAGATCTATGGGGGGATACAGAGCTTTAATATGGAGATCTATGGGGGGATACAGAGCTTTAATATGGAGATCTATGGGGGAATACAGAGCTTTAATTTGGAGATCTATGGGGGGATACAGAGCTTTAATTTGGAGATCTATGGGGGGATACAGAGCTTTACTATGGAGATTCCCATTTGTTAGGTACTGCAGGGAATAGGGCATGATATATCTTATATAATGTATTCAGCAGCACAGGTAGACCGGGAACACACTGGCGCTTGATTTGTCACTCAGAACGACAGCACAGGAGAGCACTATGGTGAACACATTTATTATTGGTGCGCAGTCGCGATACTAACGTGGAGAGCGGAGACACAGACACTGAGACCGCTGTGAGTAACCAGGCAGATACTGGTCTACAGGCCCATACAGTAACTGATAATAGAGGCGCCCGCCGCCTACCTTCTCTGATCAGCGTCATGGCGGTCACAGCACGCACCAAACAACACCATTATCAGCAACTGTGTTTTTGAATAGTTTTGTCACTGCTCCAACAAATCGGCCGCTATCATTACACACCTGATTGGCTCCATGATCGGCATGTGACCGGCTTAAAGATAAACCGAGTCCCTTTGGTAAAACGGCCAGAAACTAATTCCGCATCAGGAGCCCACGTTGCGACGTTACCACCCGGCGGGCGTAGAAATATTACTCATTCCACACGGGAGACTGGAAGCTTTATATACAGACTTTTATATTTAATTAATTTGAAGACGCTGCTGTAATCTTGCTCTGCCTCCAGCCATAGAAATTCCCCACACCACCCAACCAACAGTCCTTGCCAAAACTCAATCTACACAGTGACACTTATTGTTCCGAGTTCCGACCACCTACAGGAGGAAGAGGGGGACTATGGGGGAATCATTTCCAAATATGCATCACTGTAACTCTGAAACATAACCTTAGGGAACCGTTTCAGTCTTACGTCTGCAAAGTATAACTTTAAAAGGAATAAGTTAGCAAACCTGTGACACAAACAGGCTGTTATAATGTATTTGCGTGACGCAGGTCCTGACCTCTGAAGAGATTTTAAAAAGGAGACACGCATTTCCACTTAATATACACAGGCTTTCAGCAATCAGGAGGCCTTGTGGTATCATCTCTGTTCCTTACCACGTCACTGGGGTTGGCACGGAATTCACATTAGTAAAACGCAGGTTTATAAATCATTCATGTAAAAGAAAGGGGAAATATATTGCAATGATCAAGAAGCACACTCGGATCGTCCAATTTACGTTTTATTAGAAAACCCTCCATTGTTCTAGGCCAGAGCCGCAGATATAGTTCAGGGCGCGTCAAATTAGCGATTCTCATTTTTAAAAATCTTCTGTTACGGCGCCGCCGAAGATTCAAGTCCTGTAACAAGAATTATGTTTCGGGGAAGGATTTATGTGATCCGAGAACCAGTGGCAATAAGTTATCAGTCGCTATCGTGACTCTTCTTAAAACGCCTGGACAACAGTAACCAACATGAGATAGCAGTGGACTGTACACAGATGTTCCATGGGATATGGGTGACCGGCACCTGGTACTCAGAGAATTTGTTGCAGCGTCTTCAGATAGCAGCAGCGGGGAAGATATGACAGGAACGGATAATTTGTGATGTGAGGTGTCACCAGCTCCCATAACAGTATAGCTTCATCTCCAGAATTCAGGGGGGAGGGGGCACTGGGCGTCACAGGTGCCATGGACAGGCAGCGTAGAGACCGCTGTGTACGCCAGTCTCCTGCGTCCCTGGGCGGAGGAACCTCCTCAGTTCTTCTTGGGCTTGGGGGTGTCATATTTTCTCTTGCTTGAATACCACAGGAGGAGGGGGATTCCAATAGATGGAAGGGTCATCACCCCAAAAGCTGCCCAGTCCAGCTAAGCAACCACAAAGAGAGAGGTCAGCAAACAGGCAGAGGGCTGGGGGTAACACACACGACCCCATACCCGTGTGACTACATAACCCATAACACCCTAAGGCAGCCGCAGTGCACAATAACCCCTCACAGCACCAGAAGACATCCTGGACCTTCCTGAACACCCACATACAGACTAACACACAGACAGGAGACTGACCAATAACTGGGGTCACCTCCACATCGCTGTGCCCTCCTCCTAGCAGGACTACCCCAGCAGTCGTCCCGTCTGTGTCCTCACCGAGCCCACGCTATACACCGCTCTGTTCCGACTACCGTATAACGCAGGCAGCTTAAAACTTTTCCCACCCAAACCGCATCCTATTTGCCTGTCCCTAAGCAAAACTCCTCACGCCTCCGCAGCAGAGCTCATATGCCAGCTTATAACGAGAGGACTACTCTGGGTTTCCTTCCTTTGAATGCCAGGGTAACTTTTTCCTATGGGCAGAATAAAATATCTATCTATCTATCTATCCATCCCCAGTTCTGTAACAGGTACCGGCACACAATGGGAGAGGACATTAGAGGAGAATGGAAGCACTATACTGACCCCATATTACAGGACATCACCTGTAACTCTCCTGAATTCTCATTTTAAAGACCAGTCACCAGGGACCGGTCCCTGACCCCCGCTCGCTTTCCGTACGTGCAGGCAGTGTGTCCGTCTGACAGAGAGGGGGAGCCCCACCCGCTTTAGCGGGCAGAGGGGAAGCACAGCCCTGTTGCTCAAAAATGGGCTTGTGCGGAACTCCGTTACGTACGAATCTCGCGGTGCTAGTGTTACTATCATAACCGCATGCACCCTCCAGTCAAATGAGGCCGCTTATGCACCTTGGGGCTGATTTAGAGATGCGATTTCCACGGCACTTAGGTGCGTATATTTAAGATCCTAGAAAATTCGCAAAACTGCGCATGCGTAGTAATAGTGCAACGCCGTTAACGTAGCGGTTAGGAGCGTAAGTTCGCTAAGACAGACAGGAGACTGACCAATAACTGGGGTCACCTCCACATCGCTGTGCCCTCCTCCTAGCAGGACTACCCCAGCAGTCGTCCCGTCTGTGTCCTCACCGAGCCCACGCTATACACCGCTCTGTTCCGACTACCGTATAACGCAGGCAGCTTAAAACTTTTCCCACCCAAACCGCATCCTATTTGCCTGTCCCTAAGCAAAACTCCTCACGCCTCCGCAGCAGAGCTCATATGCCAGCTTATAACGAGAGGACTACTCTGGGTTTCCTTCCTTTGAATGCCAGGGTAACTTTTTCCTATGGGCAGAATAAAATATCTATCTATCCATCCATCCCCAGTTCTGTAACAGGTACCGGCGCACAATGGGAGAGGACATTAGAGGAGAATGGAAGCACTATACTGACCCCATATTACAGGACATCACCTGTAACTCTCCTGAATTCTCATTTTAAAGACCAGTCACCAGGGACCGGATCCAGACCCCCGCTCGCTTTCCATACGAGCGGCAGTGTGTCCGTCTGACAGAGAGGGGGAGCCCCACCCGCTTTAGCGGGCAGAGGGGAAGCACAGCCCAGTTGCTGAAAAATGGGCTTGTGCGGACGAATCTCGCGGTGCTAGTGTTACTATCATAACCGCATGCACCCTCCAGTCAAATCAGGCCGCTTATGCACCTTGTGTGTGTACGTGACCCGACGTTATCAGGTCTGGATCGGCCCCAGGTTCTGAGTTCCTATTTTCAAACGACTGAAGACCCCAAATATTTTATTCCAAACAAATCACTTACAAAATGAGGGGAGAATCTTCTGTCAAACTCGCGCTGAGCCAGGATCCCTCCTTGTCCAGGAGCGCTGGTGTACCCCACCTATGAACAAGAGGAGTTATTTCATGGGAGAACAAGACACATAAAAGACAAACAAGGCCCAAAATCCCCCCCGGTAAGACTAAACGTGTGGAGCCAACAGACCACACAGACCTCTAGCATGGATATATCACACAATGAGGGACCGCAATGACATCAGCCTCCACACCCACAGATTACAGAGAGCGAGATACTCACCACGACCTGTAACCCCTCCTGGGCCAGGTAAGTGATGGTGGCGGAGGTAAAGTTAAAGTATCCGGCTTTCAGGGGGCGAAGGACTACGGTGTGAGAGACGTTGCTGGCACTGAATGACGGAGTGTTAAAGATCAAATGGGAATATAATAAAAAATGGATAAAAGACGAACGTGGACATGTTGTAGCATAAGGTCATCTGTCCTATAACAAATCATCCAGAGGTTACTCATGGCGCACTGCCATATTTCTCCAAAAATCTAGGACCGGATTCACAACCACGCGTTTTGGTAAGGTATGTGCTGATTTCTAAGTGCTGCGCTATTGTGCACACGTAGTAAATATTTTACGCTATCTACGTAGCGTTTCGTTATGTAGATTGCGTACATGCGGTCTTAAAAGATGGCGTAAAATATTTACTACGCGTGCGCATTAGCGCAGCACTTAGAAATCGGCACATAGCTTGCCAAAACTCGTGGTCGGGAATCCGGTCCCTGCTCTCTACCAATGAGTAAATAAGATGAATGCGCTTTACAGAAGCGCCACACACACCGTGAACCCTCAGAATTGGGAGAGAACACATTAAACGGGCTGGCGTGGGAATCATCTCCACCAATGCCCCCTATTATAGGGGTTCAGCGTCTCAGCGGCTGATTGAAAACCACTCTTCCAAAGGAGATGCCACCAGCTGACGTGACGTTTCTCTGCGTGATTCTGATTGGTTGCTATGGGCAACCTCTCCACTTTTCCTTTCCCACAGCTTAGTAACTCTGGCCTCGGGTCTGACCTTCCATGAATGATTTCTCACCCTTACATTAGGATGTGACACTTACAGCGCTTTACAGAGTGTCAGAGATGGCTGCCGCTGTATTGTGCCTGTCACCTCATTTCTATACACAGGAAGAAATACTCTATGTTTTTGTTAATAATTGTTTTCTATTATTTTGTGACACTTCTAATTAGACAGAGGCGTCACGAATATCAGAGCCTCCATTTACTGTCACCATTACACTGTACTCCCTGCCCCTGTGCGCTATTGGATCACATGTTTCCCGTCCCTTCTTTCCCAACACCTCTACGGCTGGCAAAACGCTCACCGATCCGTGCGCACCTCTGAACGTGTGGGGCACACCTTGCGCTCAAATTTACATAAACAAAGCCTAAAAGTTACGTAAGGACTGGACTGTGAAAGGATACGGAGCGATTCTGTCCCACTTCACGTTCAGCATCCCGGAGACAATCCCAAAATCCTCAGGAGGGAAGGAGTCATCAGACAGTTCCACATCCAGAGCAGCGCTAGGAGGAGGAGAAGCAGATTATGTAATACAATGATGTACACAAGCACATTACATCTCCCCACACTCTCAGACTGTGCCCTGTATATGGGCTGCTCTGAGTTATTCCCCAGCAGGGGCAGAATAAGGCAGACAAAGCACTAGAACAGTGATGGCTAACCTGTGACACCCCAGGTGTTGTGAAACTACAATTCCCATCATGCTTTGTCAGGTAACCACTGTGCTTTTGTAGTTTAGGCATGCTGGGACTCTTAGTTTCACAACACCTGGAATGTCATAGGTTAGCCAACACTGCAGTAGAATATCATAGGACCACCTTTAATAGATGCTGTGCTGCAGACAATCGTGAGGCTGACCCCTTAAATGAACCACCATATTTTACAGGTGCCTTCTACTTGATGTTCAAACTAATGGCACCACCTAGTGTCTGCTCCACATACTGCAGCACAATGCCCTCTATAGGGTAGTGGTTGCTGTATGGACACAGAACTCCTATAGAATTCTGTATCACATCCATAAATTACCCTATATACTGCTAAAGGACATGCCTATAAACACACAATACACAGACTTCCATATTGCGCCAATATATTATCCTATACAGTGTTCTCCCTAGAAAATGTTGTCAGCTGGGTGGTATTAAACAGTAGCTGGGTGGGGGCAGGGTGATATTTGCAAAAATAATACTTGACAAGACTAAAAACATCTGTTCCCACTGCAGAGCTCCTCCTGCACTACTGGGAGCTAAGCTTTTGAGGCATCAGAATCTGCCTTTCTTTAACTATTTGTTCTGTTGATTGTGATCTACTGGTGGAGGCAATGAGACAGGGCCGGTGCTGGGGTATTCAACACCCCCCTGCAAACTATACATTTGTTTAACAAAATTTAACAATTTAACACTTAACACCAGTAACCACCCTACATTACAGTATCCATGTGAGCATTATAAAATACCAAACACATTCTTGTAACAACAATAAAAGAGCAAATCCTAGTCTCTACTATACAATACAAACCACTTCCTATTCTCTACTATACAATACAAACAGCTTCCTAGTCTCTTCTGTACAATTCCCACTGCATCCTAGTGACTGCCATACAAAACTAACCAGTGGTCAAAGTGTAAATTTAGAAGTGGTGGTATAGACATTTAGAAGTGGCAGTATAAAAAATATAGAAATAACAGAAGTGAATGGAGATTTATAGCTTTTTTTATTAAACCAATGGGAGAAGTGACGGTATGTCATACCCACGTACACCCCCTCACTTCCAGCCCCGATACTAACTTCATCCTAGTGACCGCCATACAATCCACACTACATCCTAGAAACTGCAGAACAATACAGACTAGATCTTAGGGCCATACCGTACAGACATTATCGTAGTGACCCCAACCTATCTTTTTAAAACCTCTTGCATAATGGCTTTACCCCTTTGTGTGTGAATGCCGCTGATGTGACCTTAGATCATGCCAATCACAATCACACTGAAGGTACCATATGACTGACAGTTGATCAGCTGTTGGTCAGGTCTGGCTGGGTGGTAAGCTAATATAGCCGGGTGGAGCACCCAGCTAAACGGCCCTGGGGAGAACACTGCTATAGAAAAAAATGGAAGTGACCAAATATTGATACATCTATATAGCACACTGATCACAATAACCTTATATACTGCCAATCAAACACATTATAGTGACATAACGACAAAGGGTTATATTTATCATTGATCAGCTCGGATCCTGATTTAATAGCAGCTGCTGCTTTCCCGAATTCTGCAAGCACACAATCAAGATCCAGATCTCTGTGCTGGAAGTCAGTGTGATGGCAGGACAGCATGTATAAAGCATGGTGGGAGGTATTTAAAGCATACAGAAAGGGCTTTTCTATACCCTTAAAATACAACCATCATTTACACACCTGCCCGATTTTCATGAGGCTGATGAATTAATGTTATAATGTTATGGTAGGCAGCTGGTGGCGGAAAGTACTAATGTGTGAGTAAAGTGTTTTCCCCTCACACGTATGCTAATTGTGATCGCAAGATAACCTGATAGTGGACCTCCACAGCTGCTGCGTTATGGAAGCCCGCTAGTCTCTTTCTAATAAATCAGGATCTGGTTCATCATTACCATTTTTGGCAAACTACCCCTTTAAAAAAAAATCTAATCAAGCGTCATCTTAATCCGCAGACCCCGTGTACGATATAAAATACACAGAACATGACCAATGCATCGGGCTTTTACCTGGAGCCCACGTTGTAGATGTTGTACTGCAGCGTCAGATCTTTCCCCTCCACGGCATAACGGTTCAGGAGAGACTTAGACCCCAACAGCCGGGCACCTTCCTCGCATCTTGCCACGGCCAGGAGGGCCACAAACGCAACCAACAGAACCTTCATCTGCAGGAGATAAGGAAAACAGATCAATCAAACACATGGACAGAGGACACAATCCAGAAACCATTACAATTCTCTGTATATATTTCTATTTAGTGACAAGGATTTGCAGCAGCCAGAATAAAACCATTGATCATCTGAGCTACAATTGGGGCCGATGCTTTGCAATGACTGATGATTAGACCCCTTGCTCGGATAAGGATGATGTGTCACTCTCATGTGTGCTGTGTAGGCCCCTAGCATGAGTAATGTGAATTAGGACCCCACAATAACACTTCCCTGCACTAATAACAGCAATATATTAAACGCAGCTTTCAGCGCGATCCATGTTGAAGGAGAACAATTGTATAGAAAGTTAACATATAAGGAAAGAATTTGGCAAATCTACTGAAGAGGACACCAGGTAAAGGAGATGCTAATCCTCATTCATTACTGTACAGTCTGTTTACCCCAGACACAGGCAAAGACCCTCATTCACACTTACAGGAAGAAAAGCAGAATACGGATTATAGAGGGGTCCCTGATTAATATTAATGAATACAGCCCCC
>WWET01000987.1:250680-276151 GCA_011038615.1 Limnodynastes dumerilii
GTGTGTGCGTGTGTGTAGGGCAGTGTGTGTATGGCAGTGTGTGCCTGTGTGTAGGGCAGTGTGTGTATGGCACTGTGTGTGTGTGTGTATGGCAGTGTGTGCGTGTGTGTAGGGCAGTGTGTGTAGGGCAGTGTGTGCGTGTGTGCATGGCAATGTGTGCGTGTGTGTAGGGCAGTGTGTGTAGGGCAGTGTGTGTGTGCGTGTGTGTAGGGCAGTGTGTGCGTGTGTGTAGGGCAGTGTGTGTATGGCAGTGTGTGCGTGTGTAGGGCAGTGTGTGCGTGTGTGCATGGCAATGTGTGCGTTTGTGTAGGGCAGTGTGTGTGTGTGTGCGTGTGTAGGGCAGTGTGTGTGTGCGTGTGTGTATGGCGGTGTGTGCGTGTGTGTAGGGCAGTGTGTGTATGGCAGTGTGTGCGTGTGTGTAGGGCAGTGTGTGTATGGCAGTGTGTGCGTGTGTGTAGGGCAGTGTGTGCGTGTGTGTATAGCAGTGTGTGCGTGTGTGTAGGGCAGTGTGTTACTGTGAATAGGGGTTGTCATTGATTAATATCAGCAGTTACGCTGTGAAAAGTTAGGGTAGGGTTTAATAGGCATAAAACGGGAAAAGTAAGTACGGGCAAGGGGAGTGCCTAGGGGCGTGCTTCGTGGTACGCTGGTGTAAATACGCTACACATAAGGGCGTATCATTTGTGTACGTCTGGCCAGCTGAATAGTGACTGTATCATTGCCGGAATGCTGGGCTAATTGCTATTGAGAATGGGTAACTATTTTAATCCGTTCCCAATGGTGACAGGCTGTGGTGGGCTAAGGTTGGGGGTAGGGCTTAAGGGGAGGGTTAGGCTGCAGGACAGAGGGATAGGGTTATTTTGTGGGACATGGAGGGTTAGGCTGCAGGATATGGAGGGTTAGTGTTAGGCAGCAGGATATGGAGGGTTAGGCAGCAGGACATGGAGGGTTAGGCTGCGGGACATGGAGGGTTAGGGTTAGGCTGCGGGACATGGAGGGTTAGGCTGCGGGACATGGAGGGTTAGGCAGTGGTACATAGAGGGTTAGGGTTAGGCAGCAGGATATGGAGGGTAAGGCAGCAGGACATGGAGGGTTAGGGTTAGGCTGTGGGACATGAAGGATTAGGGCTCAAGAAGGTGAAGGTTAGGGTCAGGTTGCAGGACACAGAGGGTTACGGTTAGGGGAGGGGTAAGGTTAGGGTTAGGATAAAAGGCTTTCCTGTCGGTGCAGAAATCTTTGTGGCTCCAGGAGCACCTCCGCTTTCTAAATAGAGACTGCTGGAGATTGCTGGAAGACGACATTCACAGGCCATGTTTTCCCACAGACCAGCGTACCTGCATACCACACCAGGGAAAAAATGGCGGCTGATGCGTACACAGCTGCACTTAACTGCGCACTTTCTCGTTTTGCTATGGTGGAACACGGCGGACACAGGCAGATCAAACGATGGTTTATGCGTGCTCCTGTTGTGCATGAGTGACAAAAATAATCTATGCGCTAAAACCTAAAATAAAAGGCTAAACCACAACTCTGAATCAGCGCCAATAACCACAGCCAGACATGAGCCGGTGACAGAGTTACTAATCATGGCCTCTAGCCACGATCCAGTGCTCACTATTGTTTATTTACACATAAACCTTTATTAAAATGTTGCCCTTATTATAGACTTATTTGCATACATTAATAATAATAATAATAATTAATAATGTCATTTTTTTCCTGCTGTATACAGATGGATATAATTCTTCATGATATTGTGACCAGTGGGTGTCACTGTTTCATCACTCTCTATGGATCGCCCTCATCCATCACACCTCAGCCTGTCCTAATATAGTCATCTGAGGGTGTAGCTGGTAGCCTGACACATAAGATGAGGTGGAAATACAACTCCCAGCATGCCACAGTCCAGTCCGTTCTGTGTATAGAGAAGGGAGAGCGGTTTAACTGTAACAAAGCGTAACCGGCTAATAGAGACAAGGGCTGGAACTACAACTCCCTGCATGCTCCGCGGGCCACCATGATTACGCATGCGCGCTGCTGTAACAGTTACCATGCGGCTTCCAACGGAAAGTGCGCTGTCGACCAAGCTTGCGCTGCCGATCCCCTTTGGCCACGCCCACGCGCACAGGATTGGTTAAGCCACGGCGGCGCTGCCTGCGATTGGTTGGGGGTGACGGGTCGGCCTGGTTAGTGTGCACTCAGGAGGCGGCTCTGTTCTTTCTTTCTCCAGAAGCTTCTTCCAGTTGTTGGCTCGGAGCACTCCCTGTACAATCGCCGCCAAGATGATGGGCCGCCCGGTGCTCGTGCTCAGTGAGTATCAATCACCCCCTCCCCCACGCGGGCACCCGCCTTAGGCCTGTCACACCGGAGCGGCTGCACGTGACATTTCCGGTACCGGCCCCGTGATGTCGCCTGTCACAGGCCTAGAGGAGCTCCTGTGATGGCGTGTGGCGGCTGTTAGCCCTGTATTACACTCGTTACCCCTTATGGGGTCAGTTCCTTGCCTCATTATATTGCAAGTGGTTGAAATAATCTGCTTGCCCAGTTGTTCCAATGCCAACAGGCATTGCTTAAAGCACCAGAACCCCTGGTATAGAAGAGGTGACGGATTGCTAAGGGTGTCTCCATCCCTAATACTAGCTTTCTGTTACAGTATATAAGTAATCATTATCACTATTACAGTATATGAATGATAACTAATTACCATGTTACAGTATATGAATGATCATTATCCCCATGTTACAGTATATCCATAATGGATGTTATGCCTATTTTGTATTATATGAATGGGTGTTATGACTATTTTACTGTGTATGAATGGGTGTTATCCCCATTTTAGTGGAGACACTGTATGAATGGGCATTATCTTTGTTTTACTGGACACATTATCAGTATGTATATCCCTATTTTAATATGCAGTGTATGAAACCTTTCTATTATTGCTACTTTAGTGGGCACTATGAAAGTGTATTATCTCTAATATAATTGGAAGAGTTTCTATTATCCCTATTTTAACATATATTGGTGTATAGAGTTTACAGGAATGCTGTGTCCTATTTTAGTGTCTAGTAGATGTCAAGAGCTTATTGTCCTTGTTCTAGTGTATGTGAATTATCCCTATTACTGTGGAGGATTGCAGTTATAACTGGATAAGTATAGGGTGCATGAAGGGCTGCTGTTCTCCCTATTTTAATGTACAGTGCATAGAAGTGTTGTCAGTGTTTGTGGGGTGTTTGCTGTCCCTGTGTTACTGGTGATGTTGGGGCAAGGTGGATGAGACATATAGGTGCATCATGTACATCTCTGTTTATCACCAACTCTATGGGCCGGATTCACAGTTATGTAGTTTTTGTCTTGGGTACGTTGTTTTAAGAATTGAGCTACTACGCATGCCTAGTAGCTTAATTACGCTATCTACATACCATTTCTCTACGTAGATTGCGTAAGTGCGGTCTTTGCATCTGGACCTATGTGTCCAGCCTTTAGTATGCGTTACATTGTGGACTATGGCGTCCGTGTATCTGAGCTGCTGTCTCCGTTGTCTTTCAGGCCAGAATATAAAGCGTGAGTCTGGTAGGAAGGTGCAGACCGGAAACATCAATGCCGCAAAGGTAACGCCCTCGCTCCCTGTCCGTCCCACGGTCACACTGACCAGACAGACCTCCTCACTATTGTCTCTCCCTAGACCATCGCTGACGTCATCCGGACCTGCCTGGGGCCGCGAGCCATGATGAAGGTGACTAGCGGTGTATAGGCTGCGCTGCGTGTATAAGAGGTAGCATGTGACTGACTTTCTCTAACTTCATTGGATAGATGCTGCTGGACCCCATGGGCGGGATTGTGATGACTAACGACGGCAATGCCATCCTCCGAGAGGTGAGTGTCGTTATATACAGAGCCGTGTTTACCTATAAACACCCTGCAGGATGAGAGGCGATGCTACAGTCCATTCTGCAATGTAACGCGTCATGAATTCACAGATTTTGCAGTCGGGGAACATACTTTGGTTATAGCACATTGCGGTTTTGTTATTACTATAGGATTCATCGCTTCTCAACTCTGATTATGTAATTTATTTAATTTTGTCCTGTTCTTACCTCTGAATCTGCCCCTTTGTGAGTCCTGTCTGTGATCGTCTACTGATTGCGTCGTTCTATTTCATTCACACAAGCCGGTCCTTGTTATTCTCGATTTTAGACAGAGAAGTGAAATCAAACTTTTTGGCTTCGTATTTGACTTGTTATGTAGTAAATAAGCCAGAGACCTATGAGGATAATTTAGTGTAAATTGTGCGGATCCTGGTATGTCACGATCTTTGTGTCAATACTTCCCTTGCCATTGGTTATGTCGACAGTCAAAATGTTGATAGTTGAGTATTATGTTAGTATTACTTATATATTGCATCTCTGACATTTTTTATAAGCCTCCTGCATTACATTAATGTAAAGATGTTACACACAAATACTAACATAATACTCAGCTGTCACCATTTCATACCAGACCCAACACTTATTCCTCTTGTGATGTATATGGGGTGAGAGGAGAATTTGATTGTATTTGGGGCGGGCTTCCTATATTTAATGTACAGGGAAGGGGCTGTGTACATGTAGCATGTAAGACCTCTATCGCTATGCAGTCAAACAAGCTGTTTGTTATCCAAGTCCACTTTTCCCTGTAAGATAGACTTATCCCTAAAAAAAACTCCATGATGAACGTTAACAAAAGAACCTCCAACTTCTCCTAAATAGTGACAAAAGTATGAGAAAGTAGTTCCGGCTCGGTTGATGTGTACACTGTGGTAGACTCTTGAAGTAGTCCCTTCCTTGCATCTCTATATGAGGACTTTCTGCCATTGGGCACCTGGTGCAGATAATCCAGATCTTTTATTGGTGATTTTCGCTCTTATTCCAGATCCAGGTACAGCACCCAGCCGCCAAATCCATGATTGAGATCAGCCGCACCCAGGATGAGGAGGTGGGAGATGGGACCACTTCCGTCATCATCCTCGGTAAGAGACGGGGCTACGTCCGTGTTGCTGGGACTGTATCTGTCAGGACGTCCCCTCATCGCCTGCTTCTTTGTCTCCACAGCTGGAGAGATGTTGGCCGTCGCTGAGCAGTTTCTGGAGCAACAGATGCACCCGACTGTGGTGATCAGCGCCTACCGCAAGGCCCTGGATGACATGATCAGCACCCTGAAGGAGATCAGGTTAGAGCCTGTAACCGGCACGTGGGGCTCATTCACAAGGGTCCCGCAGCTTGCGCAGTGCTGTAGCGGATGCTGCTGTGGCTCCTCATTGGTCAGCGTTTACAGTCTGTTTTCCCATGTACGCAGCGTCCCCGTTGACATAAACGATCGAGAGGCCATGCTGAATATCATTAACAGCGCTGTCAACACCAAGGCCATCAGGCGCTGGGCGGATCTGGCCTGTAACATCGCTCTGGACGCCGTGAAGACCGTAGCATTCGAAGAAAATGGAAGGAAGGAGTTTGACATCAAGAAATACGCCAAGGTGGAAAAGGTGAGCGCTGTGATGTCACATGATGTCATGACGTGGGCTCATGGTTTCCACAAATCCTCACCATCTTCATCTGACAGATTCCAGGCGGTTTCATTGAAGACTCCTGCGTGCTGCGCGGTGTCATGGTGAACAAGGACGTGACGCACCCCAAGATGAGACGAAACATCAAGAACCCGCGTATCATCCTTCTGGATTGCTCACTGGAGTACAAGAAAGGAGAGAGCCAGGTATGTCACCAATCAGAGTTCACCTCCCACAATGAGAGCTACTTTCCCATTGGCTTAATAAAAAAAAAAAAAACACTGGACCATATCCTGCAATCAGCAGCAGGTTTCTGTCTTAAAACATCACCTTTAGTACTGTTGGCAACAGGTGAAATTTAAAATTTTATCCAGGTGTAACTTTCCACCTGTTTTCCTCTTATCTTATCCTCTGGATCCGGACCTTTGTTATTTCTTTGCCGCATAAAGTAAAACCTTTGATTTTCTGGAAGAGATGATGTGACATAGGGCTAGATACAGAACTACGTACGTGAGTGATTTTATGCTAGCCAATAGCGTCAAATCGCTCAGTACTTACCGCAAATGCGCGGGACAGATGTTACGCCACATAACTCAGAGCATATGGCCCAGTAACATATCAGCAGCGTAACGATGTACAAAGGGGTGTGCCATCCATACGACACCTGTAAATACCCTTTGGAGGTGGGGTGAAGCATTTAAATCTTACAGTATGGGCGTGCTTAGCAGCGTAAGTACGTGAGGCCTATACAGACGTCAGTACTTGCGCTGTGTAAAGTTAAGGTAGGGTTTGGTAGGCGTAAAATGGCCAAAGTACGTACATGCGAGGGAAGTGCTTAGAAGGCACGCTAGCGTAAATATGTTACGCTATGCAACGCATTAGGTGCGTAGGTCGTGATCTACCCCATAGTCCATAGTGACGCCGCTATCACTTTTTGTCCCTTTCCCACAGACTGAGATTGAGATCACCCGCGAGGAGGACTTCAGCCGCATCCTCCAGATGGAGGAAGAATACATCCAGCAGATCTGTGAGGACATCATTCGGCTGAAGCCGGATCTGGTGATCACAGAGAAGGGAATCTCTGGTGAGACTGGGATCTGTGTATTTCCAAACTGTAGCCTACAGTGGTAATCGGCTAAACTCTGTTGTATTAGTATAATTAGATATTCTTGCCACGCTACAGCACCCAGCATGATCTAATGGCTTCTACCGTCCAAGCATGCGGGGAGTTGTGGTGCAGGAGAATGGCGCCAACTGTCTCCTCTCCTCCTATTTCAGATCTGGCCCAACATTACCTGGTTAAAGCCAACATCACGGCCATCCGCAGAGTCCGTAAGACCGACAACAACAGAATAGCCAGAGCCTGCGGAGCGCGAATCGCCAGCCGCACAGACGAGCTGCGAGAGGAGGACGTGGGATCCGGCGCCGGACTCTTTGAAGTCAAGAAAATCGGCGATGAGTATTTTGCGTATATCACAGAGTGCAAAGACCCCAAAGCCTGCACCATCGTCCTGCGCGGCGCCAGCAAGGAAATCCTGGCCGTGAGTGTCTCACATTTGTATCGCGTCATGACGTGTAAATTAGAAGCCATGTTGTCGGAGACCAGAATGCTCAGACGCTGGGCATCTCGTTATGTTTCTTCTTTGCAAATTTAGTCACCCAGCCTCTAAATGATTAGGGGAACAATCACTTGAGGCTGTTCCCCATTCACATAAATGTTCCTAAGCATTTGGCCTCTAGTGCCCCTTCATTCTCTGTTCCTATTGGTTGTGGGCCGGGTAATTCCTGACGGTTATGGTGTTCCCCACAGGAAGTGGAGCGAAACCTCCAGGACGCCATGCAAGTCTGCCGCAACGTGATGATCGACCCCTACCTGGTGCCAGGCGGAGGGGCGTCCGAGATGAGCGTCGCTCACGTCCTCACCGAGAAGTCAAAGGTCATGACCGGCGTGGAGCAGTGGCCGTACCGTGCGGTGGCTCATGCTCTGGAGGCCATTCCGAGGACACTGATCCAGAACTGCGGAGCCAGCACCATCCGGGTGCTGACCTCACTGAGGGTAAGTCCTGCTCACCATCTCTCCCGTCGCAGCACGCGATCCGTCCTCTTATAACCCTTCCTCTCTCCAGGCAAAACACACTCAGGACGGCTGTCAGAGCTGGGGCGTGGATGGCGAGACCGGGGTGTTGGCCGATATGAAGGATCTGGGAATCTGGGAGCCTCTTGCCGTGAAACTGCAGACTTACAAAACAGCGGTAGAGGTGAGACGCCTCCGTCATTTCCCAGCTTCAGCAACGATAGATAGACATAGAAAGTGACGGCAGATAAGAGACACACGGCCTATCTATTCTGTCCAGTTGTTTATTTAAGCCCATTTTGACCCTATTTGACCCTCAATTCAGTGTAAGATTAAGGATAGCCTTATATTTATCCCCAGCATGTTTACACTGTTCTCCTGTGTTACCCTCCACCCCCTCAGATAGGAGGTTATTCCACTTATCTATCACCCTCCAATTTATACACATGTCCTCGTGCTCTGTTACACCACCTCTTTCTTTGAATAATGCCCCCTCCTGTTGCCTGGTTCACCCCTTGATAGACACACACTCACTCACTCACTCACTCACTCTCTCTCTCTTATCCCCCATGTAGTTCCTCCAGTCTGTCTTTGTGTGACACAGGCCATGCACCATTATAGTTGCTCTTCTCTGCTCCAAGCTGTACATGTGTAGGTCCTCCACCTCTTGTATGGTGTGTGACACAGGCCATACATTAGTTTAGTTGCACTTTGCAGTCTCTTATGTATTTCTGTCCTTCTGGAGGTCACAGTATTGGGATTGTGACACGTTGCTGTGTGTGCTTCCAGTTTGAGGTGTTTTTCTGTATTCGGTTGATTTGTGTAAGTGTTATAAAGAGGGGCTTAATGTGACATACACAAAATGACCATATAATGGGCAAGGACCTGGCCAAATTGGCCCATGGGAGGGGTAATTCACAGGGCAGATTGGAGAGATACAATAGGGTTATAAAGGCTTAGTAATGGTACAGGGCTTCTAAGAATAAAGGGCCCCCTGGGGCTGTTTTGTTCCTCTGTAGCGCCTGCTGTTTTGTTCCTCTGTAGCGCCTGCTGTTTTGTTCCTCTGTAGCGCCTGCTGTTTTGGTTGTGCAGACATTGATCTCTAATCTTTCCATGGTGTAGTGTTCCTGTTCCACGTGATGATAGGGAATGCCTGTCCCATCCGTGGTATTAATGCTTTTCCCTCCCTCACAGACTGCCATCTTGCTGCTCCGCATCGACGACATCGTGTCAGGACACAAAAGGAAGGGGGACGATCAGAGCAGGCCCGCGGCCCCTGAGGCGCCCCAGGAGTGATGATGGCCCCAGCGGCGCTGTCACATGGCTTGCCGGTTCCCTCCGAGACGCTTGTCCAGTACTCGAGGAGACGTTCCCAGCTGATCTCTGGGTCTTCAGTGCGCTCTCTGTATACCGTGGTCTGGCTGGACAGCTTGTGTATTTATTACTGTCTGAGAGGATGGGGGAGGGAGGAGTTACATGTTGTTGCACTTAGTACTCCCTAAAATAAAACTTCATTTGGCATTCTGAGTGTCTGAGACTCGTTCCTTTTCACTGCTCTGAGTCATGTATAGTCTTGTGTTCAATGATGAGCTGCTATTAATGAGGCATGTAATAGTGTATGGGGTGCAGTACTGCAGCAGATCCAGCAGGTGTCACTCATGTCTGCAGCTGAATCACCATAAAAAACGCTGTTGTCAGCAACCTTGGTAACAAGACTGGAACTTATATTTATATTACATATTGTATTAAATATATATTAGTGTCCCTATATTCCACCCATGTGCCTCAGTCAGTGTAATTAGTAGGTATTTTCCCTGCAGTAACCCCATACTCCCCCCTATTACAAAAGCTGGGCTGGGATATCGGCAGAAATCTGCAGACACATAATAAAAGCACGTGTCCTGGGCGAGAAGCGATTGTGGTGTACTGCGCATGCTCCCGGCTTTTGGTTGCGGGTCAGCTGACTACGAGTCACATGCCATAACCGGAAGAGCCGGCTGCGCGGCTGGAGCGATGGGTCGGGGTGTTTGGCTGCTGCTGCTCGGGGCTTTGTGTGCCGTGGCCCGGGGGAGCCAGGAGAAGGAGGCGGAGGAGACGCGGCAGGTGAGGCGCTGGGACGAGCATGCTGGGAGTTGTTGTTCCGGGAACTCTTCATGTCCAGGGCAGAAGGAGGTCAGCGGGATGAATGGTGGGGGAGGGGTGTACGGGGGCAGAGGCTGTGTAAGGACAAGGGGGATGGGGATATATGGGGCAGAGGCTGTGTAAGGACGGGGGGATTGGTGGGTATATGCGGCAGGGTCTGTGTAAGGAGAGGGGGGTATAGGACATAAGGACTGTGCTGATGGGGGTATATACGGAGAGTGGTTTATTCAGGAAGGTATCTGGGTCAGAGAGTGACGATGTTTTGTTATATTGTACACTCTGCAGTATTGTATACCCCGTGTCATGTATTCTACCCCATGGCAGCTGTTGCTGGTGTATATGGTCTGGAGGAGACTTCCCCTCTGACTCATCCCTGGCAATGTAAGAAACGCTGAATAAACACCCAGCGACCCTCCCCCACCTCATAATCCTGTATACACTCCAAGGAAGGGGAACCAGCAGAGCTGACCCTTTATTCTGATGTTTGCTCAGACCCCCACCAATGAAATCACAAATATCTCAGTATAATATATTTTATTAAACATGGTTCAAAATGTGTGGGTAAGAAAGCTCAGGTCACACGCTTACACTCTACAGGACATTGGATTTGATACATAATGGTTAAATATATATCACACAATGGAGCAGCCAGGTTGTCTGGTAACAGTGCTGTGTATGATCAGTCACACAGCAGTGTAACTGCCAGGATTGAGGGGATATTACTATGGAGAGAGACAGGGTGTATGGTAACAGTGCTCAGTGCTGTGTATGATCAGTCACACAGCAGTGTAACTACCAGGATTGAGGGGATATTACTATGGAGAGAGACAGGGTGTATGGTAACAGTGCTCAGTGCTGTGTATGATCAGTCACAAGTTTGTGTAAATCATGTATTAGAAAGCGGAATTGTGTAGTAAAGTGGTTGGAAATAGGGAAGAAAAATATTAAGAAGGTTTTTTTGAGCTTTTAGGGAGCGTTTGTAAGTTTGGACAGTACACCAGAGTGTTAGGGTGGTTACACACTGTCCTGAGATGCTAAAATATCTTGTGAAACAGGCTGATATCTATTAATTTGATCTTTTGGTGCTCCTAATATGCCAGATCAACCATGGAAAGATATTGTTTGCTTTTTGCGAGTGTCTATTAGGAGATCTTTGGACAGTACACACTGGTGAGATATCTGGGGAATGGTCTGTGGACAGTACACACTGGTGAGATATCTGGTAAGATGGTCTGTGGACAGTACACACTAGTGAGATATCCGGTGAAATGGTCTTGATGCGCAATTGGAAAAATTATCTGATGAAAATCCATGCATGACCCTGTAATTTTATATATATATATATTATAATGGTATATATTATATAAATACACTCTGTAATTACAGAGGAAGATGATCCTGTGCCAGGTGAATGAGGCATAAAGGTGCATACACACTATACAGTGATCTGGCAGATTATCTGAAAGATCTGGTGGTTGGAATGAAAATCTGGTAATGGATGAGAGCAAATGGTATTGTCAGTTGCTCTCATCCATTACCACATTTTCAATCCAACAGCCACATCTTTCAGATAATCTGCCAGATAATTGTATAGTGTGTGTGTGCCTTAAGACAATAGGAATTATATGGAGCTGGGGATGAAGGCAGAAGAACCTGGTCCTGAGAGGAATATAAATGCTTGAGAGTCACTGGAGCAGGAGATGTGTGGATGGAGAGTAGTTAGAATCTATCTAGTTATCACACATTACTGATAGGGCAATCCTCCTCTCTCTCAGTTGTCAGACATTACTGATAGGGCAATCCTTCTCTCTCTCAGTTGTCATACACTACTGATGGGACTATCCTCCTCTCTCTCAGTTGTCAGACATTACTGATAGGGCTATCCTCCTCTCTTTCAGTTGTCATACACTACTGATGGGACTATCCTCCTCTCTCTGTTGTCATACACTACTGATGGGACTATCCTCCTCTCTCTCAGTTGTCATACACTACTGATGGGACTATCCTCCTCTCTCTCAGTTGTCAGACATTACTGATAGGGCTATCCTCCCATCTCTCAGTTGTCATACACTACTGATGGGACTATCCTCCTCTCTCTCAGTTGTCAGATATTACTCATGACCTTTGCTCATCTTTTCTATTCCAGGTTTACCTGCAGTTTAACCCCGGTTCCTCCAACTCCTCGGTAAACCTCCTTCACATCCGGGCAGTGGGGAGAGGTAACACCATCCATTACGTATGGAGCACCATCGGGGTCCCGACCGTCCTGCTCATCTACACGGAGACCGAGCACAGCCAACTGCAGGTCAACTGGACGAAGCTCCTGTCCCCAGATCCCTACGGAGCCATCCGCATCGAGCCCGCCAGCAGCGTGCGTTACTCTACAGCCCTGCTCTTCACCCGGGTATGTGAAAAAAATCTGTCTCTACATCATGTGCTATGTGACTGTGGTTTCCATGGCGATATAACATCATTTCTAGCAGTAATGTCCCAAGTGATTTATTTCCTATATCTTTAAATACTTGCTTCTCCTCCGGTTAGATCTTCGAATATGACGATGTCAATAACACGGCTGATTTTCCTGCAACGGCTGATAAGTATTTCCACGCCCCGTACGAACTGTCAGACTTTGTGTGGGATAACGTCAACAAGACCCTGAATTCCTCCGCCATGACTGCGCACCTCACCGGGGTCAACGCATCTGACCCCACCGGGAGTTTCCAAAATGGCAGCATCACTTTCAAGGTTAGGGGAAATTTGTGATGTTTTGCAAGCGCTGCGGGCGTGGCTTCTGGCAGAGGGTGATATAGGTCTGGCGTAACTAAGGGGATGTATATTAATATATTAGTGGTTTTAACATTGATGTTTTTATTGGTTTAGGAGGATTAGAACACAGGACGTCTGCGTCCTAAACTAAACGCTCTTGTTGTCTCCCGTAGGTCACTGCATTCGGAGGTTCCGGGCGGGATAAATCTTCCCCGAGGCTCCTTCACACCGCCAACTCTACCAAGCTGGAGTTCATCATCTCCGGCGTCCAGCCCCGCGGTAATAACTCGCGATTTGCTCTGGAGATGGTGACGCTGGAAAGAAAGGACGGGCGCAAGAAAATGCAGTCCGTCCGCACCATCGACGACGAGTACACACCCACCATCTTTGAGGTAAACATACGGTGTATATTTTACTATACTTTGGGGGAAGGGGGTGTTGCCTGTTTGCAGCCAATCAGATTCTAGCTCTTATTTGTAACTATATGTCAGCTAGAATCTGATTGGTAGGGACATCCACACCCCCTTCTGATGGCCCCTCCCTCCTAACCCCATGCTGTGTCATCAACAGACAATGGAGCTGGTGCCAGATTGGTCCAACCACAGTCACACCGGCGGGTTCTTCCAGTGGAAGTCTGTGGCCTACGGGGCGCTTAGTGGCTCAAGGGCAGACTCGCTGCCGTGTCAGATGTACAAGCCGCACCTGCTAAACGGGACGCTGGGCCTGCAGAGCATCGCTCACGCCTTCTACGGGAAAGATCTGCAGGACGGGTATAATATTGAGGCCTATAACGTCTCCTTCGGGATTGCAGATGGCGACTTCTACAGCAAGCACCGGTTCCTGGGCTGGTGAGTACGGGTCACTCTCTCCTGCCCTGTCCCCACACTGAACCGATATACCTTCCTCCCTCCCTAATGGGGTCCAAGGTTCCTTGTTTTATTTTGTATTTATTTAAAAAATGCAATATATCCCAATGATAAAACCCTGCTCTGTATTATGTTGTGGGTAACAGGAGCTTCCAAATATTTAACAGCATGCACTGAGCAACCTCTATGTCTATTTCATGCATAAAGTTCTGACATTCAAAAAAAAAAAAAAAAGTAATTTATCTGCATTCCTCCTCGCTTCCAGGTCTGCACTGATTGGCTACGGTACCCCTCCTCACGACTCCTTCTCCGTCCTGGTCATCTGTATCATGGCGGTTGCGCTGGGCACGCCGCTGGTTCTGCTCCTGGTGGGCGCCATCGTGGTGTCAGTCCTGAAGCGACGGGTCTTCTCCAACTACGAGCCTATTAACTGACGGACGGAGACTCCTCGCTGAGCTGAAGGATTATTTTCAGGTTATACCGCGGATTAATCACCGGATTAACGGCATGATGCCGTGGTTTTTGTTCTTCGGCCTCTTAACTTCCAGGTGAAGCGAGGGGATGTGTCACGGGTCGGTGACCCTAGACAGACGCCAATATTCTTGCCTCCATTGTAACAATGCAAACACAATCATTCCTGGACGCAATACGACAAAGGGAACTTTAAATGATGCTGCTACTGGTACTGAGTCCTGTTTAGTGACACACTGGATCTGACCAATCCTGTTGCGAGGTAGAGGTGGATTGCACGGCTACGATTGGCCACCCTCCTCACGGTTTTTTACTCTTGCTGTTGCTTTTGTAAAACTGTTAATTATCATTTTTACTTGTATTTGACGATTTCTTTTGGAGTAATTTACCATTCAGCTGACAGTAATATACACCGGCCAATCAGAAGGCCACATAGAACGAGTCAGGATCACGTGTTCCTAACTATTTGCAGGCAATCGCCTTGTTCGGGTCGAACTGACATTTTTTCCCTTACACGAAGATGAATATCATTATGAATGCCTTATGTTACTACCAGTAACTATAGTGGGCGCAAGGGGTGTGGCTACTCCAGGGCAAGCGAGCGGTCAGATGTTGGCGGCTTAAAATAGCGCTCGGTACTCCAAGTATGGAGTGCCAAGCGCTGCCTCAGGCAGCGAACCTAGCCCCACCTCCTAACTATGGAGTCTGACCTTTCACGATGTGCCCCCGGTAACATGGATCCTATTTTACTGCTCTGATAGAGAGCGTCTATCTATGATCTGCTGATTCAGGGAAGGGAGATTATCTTCAATGGTTCTCAGGGTCATGTGTAATGTTAGATACGCTTTACTCCAGGATCTATCTAACCTTAGAAAACAACATTATCCTGCAAAAAGGTGGAGCCCGTGTGTTTACTGCATAAGTGCCAAATGTATTGTGTCTTGATTGTCGATGTAACAGGGTAATTTGTGGGAAATGGCGCCCCCCACAGCTGTTTCTGTTTACTGAAATGTATTTTTTTGTCTATTTTTTTTCCCATGCTTTTCAATAAAAGATGTTTGTAAATAATAGCGGACGATAGTTTCTCCATTTTATAAATGGCTGATGTCAAAACCACTCCCACACACTTAACCACACCCCTAATTACATATTAATTACAAGTGAAATGTTTACAGACTACAAATATCTATAGGGAGGGTCTATATATATTATATAGAGGTAATCTTTAAAGTACATAATAAAAGGGGAAAAATAAGATAGTTATAATAATTTTTTTGTATAAATTTTATTCATTAAAACTTTAACAGTACAAGGGAACCTGTTAAGCCTTCATGTTGTGATAAATGTCTGTTCTACTGTAATACCCATTTCCTTCATTGTGGCCTGTGCATTGATCATTAAATATTCCAGTGGGTGGAGCTGATATGTTAATGAGATAGCAGAGGGGAGGGCTCTTATCTGGCTGTAGCCTATTTTGTGTGAACAAATAAACTTTTAGTGAAAGTATGACAATATCTGAGCCCATGTCCCAAGGCTTGGCTCCTCCCCTTATGGATGCCCTTAGTGGGGGGCTTGTCGACTTTCATGCTGATGGAGACTCTTAAGTGGTCACATTTAAAGCACCCCTCGTTCATTTAAAGATATAGGTCCATACATTACATATTCCTCCAGGCTGCTATTCATGACTTATGGAGCTGGATTGTCATGGCAACCACAGTAACATAGCACAGGATGTGAGCAGAGAGGTTTTGGAATTCTCTGCTAAGCTCTTCCTCCACCATGAAATCCTTATGTACCCCATCACATGCTATGCTGAGACCTGGGAGCTTATGTGTCTATAGCAGAAGTTTCCTTTTTCTTTTAAGGGAATGATTTGTAGGAGGACAGGTAGAAAAATAGGTCATCACTTGTCTATTTTGTAATAAACATAACACACGGTTATCCCCTCACCAACCAAAACATCTTCCACTACACCTTCTAAGACGTTAATCACCCCAGATACCCCCTCTCATGTCCTCGCCCTCAGGAGGGTAAACGATTGTCGTAGCGGCCCAATGAGAACTAAGAATGGATCTCTGGCTGGTCACATGGTCTCTCTGACACCATTAGCTGCCTCCGGCCTATGAGCGATGGATTATTCCATGTGACATCCAGTGGCCAATAGTCTCCAGACCGGATCTCCCGCGTGAGCGTCAAGCGTAAAGGGGTCTGTCCAGGTGTCCACGCTTCCTGTGCCGCGCTCACTCACTGTGTCCTCATACATTGTATAAATGTCTCCAAAATCAGAGAGAGACAAATCTTTGTCCCAAAAAAATCTTCTTGTCCCTAGTCCATGGCCCGCTCACCCGTCTCCGGATCAACCCCCACGTCCGTCTCTATGTCAGACAGAAAGACAGATACACAATGATATATCCTGCAGATTATTACACCTCCCTAGAGACCTGCAGAACATCGCTCTATCCCATTTCCCCCCAACAGATACATAGTGATATATCCTGCAGATTATTACACCTCCCTAGAGACCTGCAGAACATCGCTCTGTCCCATCTCCCCCCTGACAGATACATAGTGATATATCCTGCAGATTATTACACCTACCTAGAGACCTGCAGAACATCGCTCTGTCCCATCTCCCCCCTGACAGATACATAGTGATATATCCTGCAGATTATTACAAGTCCCTAGAGACCTGCAGAACATCGCTCTGTCCCATCTCCCTCCTGGCAGATACATAGTGATATATCCTGCAGATTGTTACATTACTGACCTCTCTAGAGACCTGCAGAACATTGCTCTGTCCCATCCCTGACAGATACATAGGGTCTGATCCAGAGCTATGCTGGCCTGACACTCCCCCTGTGGTCGGCGTAATTACCGATTGTTACGCTGGCTGAAGGCTACCTTAACTTCAGCCGGCGTAACAGTAGGTAATTACACCGGCCACGGTCGTAACTGCCCTAACCCGCCCTCCCTCCCTCATTATCTTACCTTCCCCCGCCTTCCTTCCGTAAGGGTTGCGTAGTTACAGCAACAGGGTCGCCCTATCCTAAGGATCGGGTTTCCCTTACTACGCCGGGCAACATCTGCCCAGTGCAGAACCGCAGAAATGCCGTTCTTACGCATACGGCCGCCGTAACTAGCTCTGGATCAGCCCCATAGTGATATATCCTGCAGATTATTACATTACTGACCTCTCTAGATATCTGCAGAGCATTGCTCCACTACTACACTCACCCATGCTGGAGATGCTGGGAGATGGCGGTGACATGGCGTCACGTGTAATGTCACTTGTACAGGATACAGAGTAATAATCAGAATCCGCGTCTTCTTGTCCTACCACATCCAGCGGGAGCTGTGCATAGTCCATGTGATGTTGGGGAAGATGATGAGGGGGGAAGTAATTGTGGTTAGGTACGTGGTGGTTCGGTACGTGGTGTATCCCTAATGCTGGTTCCACTTTGTCCTCACACATCCCATTGAATGAGTTTGATGGGGCCACATTTAGTGTCTCTATCCTTTCGGCGCTCACTCCGGAGTCCACGTTATGTGGCGGATGGACGCTGATTGTAGAGATGGAGGAATCCGCGGGCGACCATTTTTCTGCCGTGTATGGAGGTTTCTCTGGATGGTGGATGTCTGCAACAGAGATGAAGAGGTTTGAGTTGGCTCATTGTTGTGACTGGCACAGCGGCACAGTGGTTAGCATTATTACTTCACAACGCTGACATTGCTAGAACTGCAAAACAGACATAGGAACATCAAAAGTGACGGCAGATAAGAGCCACGCGGTCCCTCCAGTCTGCCCAGTTATATTTAAAACCATACTGACCCTAGGTCCTATTTATCCCTCTATTTAAGATATCGTTATATTTATCCCAAGCATGTTTACACTGATCTCCTGCATAATCCTCTACCCCCTCAGATGTGAGGTTATTCCACTTATCTATCACCCTTTCAGTGAAATCATTTTACCTTTGTACCTAATACCACCTCCTGACATGCACCATTAGTTGCTCTTCTCTGCTCCAAGCTATACATGTTACTTCCTCTAGTCTCTCTGTATGGTGTGTGACACAGGCCATGCACCATTATAGTTGCTCTTCTTTGCTCAATTCTATACATGTTGCTTCCTCTAGTCTCTCTGTATGGTGTGTGACACAGACCATGCTCCATTTTAGTTGCTCTTCTTTGCTCCAAGCTATACATGTTGCTCCCTCTAGTCTGTCTCTCTCTGTATGATGTGTGACACAGGCCATGCACCATTTTAGTTGCTCTTCTCTGCTCCAAGCTATACATGTTGCTTCCTCTAGTCTCTCTGTATGTTGTGTGACACAGACCATGCACCATTTTAATTGCTCTTTTTTGCACAATTTTTTTTTTCAATAAACATTTTATTGAGTTTTTTCAAGATTGTACAATTATTTCAAAGCATCACAATAAACAATGGTAAGATTTTGGCTGTCAAGTGAGTTCACGCATCCATAGAAGTGACAATTTTGAAATACACTAAAAATAAATGTTATGACTACTATGCCAATCCTAACCTGCAATATATAGCTGCTTACAAACTAGTAACATAAGACTTGCCGTACAATACAAGCACAGCAATTTAGCATTATAATTTTATAAGATAATTTTATAAGATAATTATAACTTGTAACTTAATCTAACTCTAATTTAAACGTAACTATTAAGGTCTGATACTATCAATTTCAAATTTGTGACACATTTAAGAGCTCATCTTGAGTAAAGTGCCATCTAGATTAAGATTAGATTCATATCTACCCACAAAATTTACAAAATTCAGCAGCGATGCACCAACTGAATAGGAAATCCCCACCTCATATGATCCCAGACTCAAGGACTCAACTTTTTGATTAAATACCAAGATGTATCTTCAAAAGGCTTCATGATATTATTTCTGTGGTCTTCTGGTAAGTATTCTATATACATGCCCCATTTTTTATAGAATTTTATAACACCAGTTTCAATATCAGGGAGGGTGGCACATCTATCTAGGTAAATTAGTTCCAATAACATTTGTTTTACATTACTCAAAAAAGGCGGAGAATTTTTCGTCCAATTTTGTAAGATAGCCCTTTTGGATATGGTCACAATAATTACAAGAAAAGCTAAATTAAACTTTATCAAAGGGTTAGACATCCATTCTGAAAAATTTGACCAGATCGAGGCCAGAAAACTCCTAGGCAAATGGCAATTATATATAGAAATGATAAACATGATAATCTTATCCCAAATTTTTTTAATTTTCCTGCATTCCCAAAAATTGTGTATAAATGTGGCCTTGTTTGCATGACATTTGGGACATTGACCAGTCTTCTCTTTTGCATAATTTCTAATGTATTTATGTCTTTCTGGAGATACGGATATCTATCTATCTCATATTGTACCTCTCTCTCTCTCTCTCATATATCTCTTATCTCTCTCTCTCTGTCTCTCATATCTATCTATCTATCTGTCTCAAACTTTAACTATCTATCCAGGGCCAGCGCGACCCGCTCCGTTGGGGGGATGTGGTGCATCCTGGTGCCATGCTGGATAGCTCTATGTAACAGCTGCAGCAGCTCATACAGGAAGAAGGAAGAGCGCCGCGGAGGAGGAAGACACAAAGGTAAGGGGAGAGGCTGTAGAAACATGGGGCTGGATTCAGAGCTCAAGGTCGCAATTGCATTGCGGCCGGAGTTCTGCGAAAAGTGCTACTGCGCATGCGCAGTAATTTTGGAACATAATCTACGTTACTTCTTGCAATGTAGATTGCGTACACATGGTCTTTAAAACCGCGTGTACGCAATCTACGTTGCAAGAAGTAACGTAGATTACGTTCCAAAATTACTGCGCATGCGCAGTAGCACTTTTCGCAGAACTCCGGCCGCAATGCAATTGGTTCCTGACACTTTCAAGATGGTGGCAATGGTTCCCTCTAATATATAGGAAGGACCCACCGCTGCCATCTTGGATGTGGTAGGTAGATGTAAAATTCAAAAGTAAGGTACTGAAAGTACTGGTGGTGGGTCCCTCCTCCACTACCTAGTAACAGGGACAGTTTGTTGCTAGGTATCAGAGAAGGGTCCCACCACTGCCATCTTGGGAATAATGGGGGCTGGAGGCACATGATAGGGGCTACTGATGGGCTGCAGAGTCATGATGGGGGATATTGGGGTGTTGGAGAGACATGATGGGGGTATACGGGGGGCTGGAGAGATATGATGGGAATAATGGTAGGCTGGAGATACATGATGGGGATAATGGGGGACTGGAGAGACATGATAGGGGATACAGGGGGGCTAGGGGCACATGATGGTGATACTGGGGGGCTGGAGGCAGAAGATGGCAGACTGGATGGCTGGATACATACAATGGATACTGATGGGCTGAAGAGATATGATGGAGAATACTGGGGGAGTTGGAGAGACATGATGGGAATACTGGGAGGAAGGTTGCAGAGACATGGTGGGACTACTGGGATACTTGATGGGGATGCTTTGGAGAGGGCTTCAGAGACATGAGGGGGATATTGGGGGGGGACTGGAACACATGATGGGAATACTTGGGACGAGGCTTGAGACACATGATGGGAATACTGAGGGGCAGCAGAGACATGATGGGGATACGGAGGGGCTGCAGAGACATGATGGGGATACGGAGGGGCTGCAGAGACATGATAGGGTATATTGGGAGACTTGAGACACATAAGGGGGAGATATTGAATGATTATATACACTGTATACAAACACAAACTGGATAACTAAGTGCTTACAAGGCTGTGCTTCTATTGTATTATGGTTACAAATGTTTTCTGTTTTTAAGGCCTTTTTTAACTGCATTGTAGTTACAAGAATGTTGAATTTATTGTACAGTGGTCGGAACGATGCAGTCTGTATTGTAAGGTGGCCTGTATGATATAGCGGTCACTAGGATAATGTCTGTGAGGTATGTGTCCCTAAGATGTACAGTCTGTATTGTGTAGCAGTTTTTAGGATGAAATGGGAATTGTATAGTGGAGACTAGGATGCTGCCTGTATTGTGTAGTGGAGATAGGATGCTGCCTGTATTGTATAGTGGAGACTAAGATGCTGCCTGTATTGCTAGCGGCTATGATTTGCTTTTTTTATTGTGGATACAGGATTGTGTTTTATGATGCTTATATGGGACCTGATTCAGTTAATAAAATGCTACTTTTTAGGTGTGTATATATAGGAAAGGATATAATGCACATGCGGAGTAACTTATCATATACAATCTACGTTGGACGGGACTGCTGTGAATCACCACTACGAAGATTGGGTGGAGAGAGGCATTTAAATGATCGCATCCGGGCGTGAATAGCCAGAAACATTATTATAGATAGAAGAGTAAACCAAAGCAAAGAGGTGAGCGAACATATTGTTATATCTATCTAGGAGATATATATATATTTTTTTTTTTGGGAGGGGAGAGGGGGCCCAAAGACATGAGTGTACCGGGCCCCGAGATTTCTGTTGCTGGCCCTGTTGGCATGTGTAGGATGTTTGGAGACGAAAGTTTTTGTGTTATTACAGCCGAGGAAACTGGCCGAGCGGGTTTTACCTCCGAGAACAGAGCGGATTATAACAAGGGCCCAGCCATTAACCCCTTCCAGTCCAAGGCTTCATTTAACTTCAATCATTGTGGCAGCTAAAGCAAGAAGATGTGTTCACCCTTATCACATTCACGCCCTACGAGATGTGAGACCCACTGGCTACTAACCAGAGAGATTTTGAAAAGGAGATGACTAGTAGAAGAGTTACGATTAATTTGTATATTAACGTAAAAGTAAAATTGCAGCCTCCTTTATAATTCATTGGGGCTGGGGTATACGCTATTTAATGTTGCCGCAATGAAACGCCCTCTAGGATGGTCTGCGGCCAATCGGGGCTGGCAAAAAATATTGATTATAAATTATATAAGATGTCATTTCAAAAATTAGTTAAATATCTGAAAATAATAAAAAAAAAAATAGACTTCGGTCCGGATTCACATCCCCAAAATGTTTTACTTACGTGCCCATTTTTCCGATTACAGCTATTACACATGCATAATAACTATTTTACGCTATCTACGTAGCGTTTCGATACGTAGATTGTGTACATGCGCTCTAAAGACTGCATCTACACAATCTACGTAACGAAACGCTACGTAGATAGCGGAAAATAGTTATAGTTATAGCTACTACGTATGTGTAATAACTATTTTCCGCTGTCTACGTAGCGTTTCGCTATGTAGATTGCGTACATGCGGTCTTTAGACTGCATGTACACAATCTACATAACGAAATGCTATGTAGATAGCGTAAAACAGTTATTACACATACGTAGTAGCTAGAATTCGGAAAAATTTAAAAACTTACTTTCGGGTATGTGAATCCAGTCAAACTTTTTTGTTTAAATAAAAACATTACGAAATCTGATATAAAAACCTGTTAATTATTTAATAATTAAACTGAAAGTGAACTTTAATGTTCGCCCCAGCGCGATGTTACGTACAGCAACAGAGATACCGTGGAATTTCAGGCGTGGCTGTTGATGGACGGTGGTTGGCAGATCTTCGGTTTAGCCCGAGGAAAAGAGGTTGATATGGTGCTGGGCCGTGCCCCGGCATGTCTGACAGAGGTAAGTAATTAAACGATATATACAATCCCTGAACGCTGTGGATGTGTGTGTTTTGTGTAGGTGTATCTCGATGTGAGCGTCTTGTGGCCAGGGATAATACTAGTCGATGGGGTGGACAGTACATGGGAGAGGAATAGACATGACTATGAATAAATCTTCATTTATTCCAAGGATTGGTTGCTCGTTAGGCACCTAATTGCGGCTGATTTTCCACGTTGTGCGAGAATCGGCGCTAATTGATTAGGTCCATCCAGATATCTGAGCAATGGGGGTGAGGGGCGGAGCTGAGGACACAGGTGGGCATTCCCTCTTAGACAATATGAAGGTTGAGTCAGAAAATTGGCTTTTGTAAGTGCGTCTGTGCGAGGGAGAGACGAACGTTAGTGTCACAGGTAAGAAAAGTACCTAGAAAATGACATTGCTGGATCTGAGGTCTTTGAAATCCCCAACACACCCACAAGGCACATAACAACAGCACCATGTCACAGCAACGCGGGGTGTGTGGGCCAAGATTGAACTTGAGCAAGGTCCCTGTAGGGGTAAATAGTGGGCCTGGTTAGAAAGTTCCTTTTCGGATGTCCCTATTTCGAATACCCCGCAGTTTAGAATTTTTTTTTCAGAGTGGGTGAGTATGCCGATCGGCATACTCACCCATTCTGATTCGGAAACACCGCCGCCGCTGCTATCCCACTACAGCAGGACCACAGGGAAAGGTGAGTAACCTCTCCAGGGTGCGGGGGAGGTAGGGTTAGGGTAAGGCTGCAGGGGAGGGAGGGTTAGGGTCAGGCTTTGGGAGATGGAGGGTTAGGGTCAGGCTGTAAGGGATGGAGGGTTAGGGTCAGGCTGCAGGGGAGGGAGGGTTAGGGTCAGGCTGCGGGAGATGGTGGGTTAGGGTCAGGCTGCGGGAGATGGAGGGTTAGGGTGATGAGAGGGGAGGGTTAGGGTTAGAATTAGGGGAAGGGTCGGGGTAGTTTGTTCCCTTACCTTTCGGAGCACCAAAACTTCGGTGCTCCGTGGATCGATTGCTTATGCCTCATAAAAATAGGGCCGTTCTTTCCGCGGACCCAACCCATCAGCTATGTCTATGTTGGAGTATGCTGGGAGTTGTAGTCTCACAACACCTGGAGAGCCGAAAGTTGCTTATGCCTGGGTGTAGAGAAAGCTCAGAGGGTTGTTCCTTAATACCTCTGCTTACTACATCTGGTGTCATGTGACTGTGACCAGCTGTGTTGTGCAGGAGTCAGATGTCAAATAAATCACTTCCTGGCAGCGAACACTCAGTATAAATACTACAGCCAGGTACCGGACCCCGCCCCCAAGCACCTGCCCCTGCCCCCAGGCACCTGACCCCACCCACAGTGATGTCATTGTCTCACCTGGACAAGGTCTGGCTAATAGGCAAAGAAAGGGATTGGCCAGTTAGCCCGTCCTCAGCGTTATATATTATTTATCACACACAGGCTGTAATTTGTGTCTTCCCGGGCCAGATGTTACCCCTGTTTTATAGTGGGGAGTCTATAGGTAAACCCCTCTTTTATAGTGTTGAGTCTATAGTTATACCCCTCTTGTAGAGTGGGGAGTCTATATATACCCCTCTTGTATAGTGGGGGAGTCTGTAGTTATATCCCTCTTGTAGAGTGGGGAAGTCTATAGTTATACCCTTCTTGTAGAGTGGGGAGTCTATAGTTATACCCCTCTTGTAGAGTGGGGATTTCTATAGTTATACCCTTCTTGTAGAGTGGGGAAGTCTATAGTTATACCCTTCTTCTAGAGTGGGGAGTCTATAGTTATACCCTTCTTGTAGAGTGGGGAGTCTATAGTTATACCCCTCTAGTAGAGTGGGGAAGTCTATAGTTATACCCTTCTTCTAGAGTGGGGAGTCTATATATACCCCTCTTGTATAGTGGGGGAGTCTGTAGTTATACCCCTCTTGTAGAGTGGGGGAGTCTATAGTTTTACCCCTCTTGTATAGTGGGGAGTCTATAGTTATAACCCTCTTGTATAGCGGGGAGTCTATAGTTATACCCCTCTTGCATAGTGGGGAGTCTAAAGTTATACCCCTCTTGTATAATGGGGGAGTCTATCGTTATACCCCTCTTGTATAGTGGGGAGTCTATAGTTATAACCCTCTTGTATAGTGGGGAGTCTATAGTTATACCCCTCTTGTATAGTGGGGAGTCTATAGTTATACCCCTCTTGTATAGTAGGGGGAGTCTGTGAGAGCACGGCATGTACTGGATACAGACCTCACTCATTCTCTGACATTGCAGACTAGACGTTCAGCTGTCACATGACTCTTCTCCAAACACGACGCGTTTTACAGCTTTCACATTGTTTTGCATGAACAGGTGACATTTCTACAATCTGTGTACAACCGCCTGTGTCACAGGCGCCCTGTACCCACTCAGAGGGCATAACCCTGGCAATAAGGGCAAACAACACATTCATCCTTGAAAGAGACACCTGGGACTCCAGCCAGAGCCTGATAATATGTTATATGGGCCGCTGCCACCTCTGCTGGGATGCAGATCCATGATAGAGCAGGTCACAGGACTCCAGAGCTCCCCCCACAGCAGCCCCAGGACCTGCACTCACCGTAACTACTGCTGCCGCTGCTGCCAGACCTCCGCTCACACTTCCCAAATGGAAACCTCTGGAAGGTCCTGCGGAATATGCACTGCTTCCTCCTGCTGGGGGTCCGCTCTGCAGCCATCGCAACAACTCCTGCAGATGATCACTCCCCGGAGCCACTTCCTGGATCACAACCAGAGGGAGGGGACACAGCCTTACCTAACAGCGCAGCCTGCCCTACCTGTAATGTGACAGAGGGGGGAGGGGAGAGAGAGCAGGGGGAGGGGACACAGGCTGCCCTACATGTAATGTGACATGGGGGGTAGGTAGGGGAGAGAGAGGAGGGGGAGGGGACACAGGCTGCCCTATCTGTACTGTGACAAGCGGGGGG
>WWET01000987.1:289361-299836 GCA_011038615.1 Limnodynastes dumerilii
GGGTGAGTTTTTGTAAATCGTAAAGGGGAAGCTGCCAGGCTCGCCGCGAGCACAAGCGAGCCTGCAGCAGCATCGATACCCTAGGGTAGAAAAAATACGTAAATAGAGCCCTAAATAACATATTTTTGTGTCGTAACTTAATATTTTATAAATTTGTGTTGCTTTGTTATCCAGAGGATGTGGTCACTTCTATCATTGTTACATATAGTATGCAAAGTTTCTACTGTTTCAAATGTTTTTAGGTTTTATGATAGGGTTAGCGTGGCTTGCTAGATAAGCAATGGCTGTATGCTTGATCACATAGCAGGTTTTAATCAGGGTTGCCGACTTTTCAGAGCTTCCCTCCGGGAGAACCCAGAGGGAAGCCATGGATTTCCGCAAGGGGACTGGGCTTAATGACGTGTGTTATGCAAATCGTGTCATTAAGCCCCACCCCCTGTCAATCACTCCTGTGATCTCCAGCATTTCAGGGGATGGATGGGGCTTGATGACATCATCAAGCCCCGCACATCCCTAGTAACACTAGGGATTACAATAATAATTGATGGCTGGTGGGGCTTGCGGGAGCTTTGCCGGCTCCCCTGGGATACCGGGAGACCTGCCCAAATTTCGGGAGTCTCCCAGATATTCCTGGGAGAGTCGGCAACCCTGGGTAAATAGTGTCTAGAGTCAGTATAGTTTTACATAAACAACTGGGCAGACTGGATGGGCTGTGTGGCTCTTATCTGCCGTCACTTTCTATGAAGACTCAGCCCTTGTCCAGTCCATGGACAATTCCACAGCTCATGATAATATAATAACACCGGATCGAATCCAGATTTACGCCTGATGTACGATTATAACTATTCCGCAGCAGAAGTGAAGTTACAACAGTGCGATGCTAAATTCCGTGTGTGCGAGTGTAATTCACTCCCCGCTCCTGTGCTCTGGACACTACCATCCCACGTAAATGCTGCAGTTGTGTAATGAAGAATCATATGCGAGCGTTTAACCAATCCCTAACTGTAAACACCTCCCCCACCCACCATGCCTATGCGATGTCACCGAGCGTTTACAGTAAATGTAAAATAACAAGTGTTACAAACGGTCACAAACAATCGGACATTAAAGCGATTAAACTGCCACAGGCAGAGACTCTCCACGCTGACCGGCAAACGCACAAAACCTGGGATTGGGGAATCACCATTTGCAGATAAAAGCAGATGGCGCAGCGTCATCATTAGCAGTCACACTTACTGTCGCCTATGTACAAAGCGAAACGCCAAAACTTGATGCATATGGGATCTTTTATATATTTTTTTTCTGAATCTGGCGTCTGCCATATAGTTTAAGCCCTTCTACAACTATAAATCTCGTGTGTCATGGTGGGAGAAAATGTGACCTGCGCCGCGTCATATGTCGTGAATCCTCCTGCGAATTAGCCCCTTGGTGTGATCGGAGAATAGTTCGCTCAGCTCAGGATTCCAGGAAGCACCTGATCACAACGCATTTTGGTCAATAGGATAGTTTTGTAATGGAATAGATAGGACGCAGTGAAACGATGAGGTGACATGTGACACAGGACGGCTGCTTTCACTGTGTCACCAGGTAAATATGTCACCAGTGATGGAATATATTACCCGGTCATACTGCCTCCATCTTACTAATCAACTGGAATGACAGGTCAGCGCTGGGCCCCGGACACCACCGGTGTTAAGCATTAACCAGGGTATCTGCTCCGGTTACATCCACTCAGTGGGGACAGTCCTCTCCGTGTGCCAAAAACAAAGAAAGCCAATTACCAGCTACTACACAGGATATCACATACAGGAATCACAACTTTCTCCGTCACTCCCTGAATCTCGGACATTAGTCCAGCCAGCATTGTGAGCCACAGGAAGTGGCAGATGCTACCCATGGGGGCAGGGAAGGGAGGAGGGGGGCACCTGCCAACTTTAAAGTACAGTTTAGGCGGACATACCTGAGTCTGGAGTCACTGAGGTGTCTGCAAATCTTCAATGTCTTCCTCACTCCTGGATGCACCTCCTTAATAAACACCTTGAATCTACTCTTATTTACCTGCACAGGTAGAACCTGTACAGAGGGGGCGGCGCTGAGACAGGGGAGAGGGCGGGGACAAATATTTTAACTCTTCCCTCTCCACGGACCAGCAGCGCTGGCCATTAAGCAATGGAAGACACTATTAGCAGGTTGTAATGAGATTGATCCCGCAGCAGGAAGTGGAAATCCCTCATTATTTGCATGATTTATCTATAATTCCTGCAGAGAATCCGGAATCTCTTCTTCCTGAAACCTATGAATTATTATTTTATAATTAGGAAATAATTCCCAAATTTTTGCACTTTCAAAGTCATCATGTCATCAATGTCAGGCAATCTCCCCGGGTCCCTGCGCTCTTTCTAGGGCGCACAGAAAAATTCAAAACAGATCAAGAGAAAATGAACCAAATATTAAAATATTTTTTTTAATTTTTTTTACGCAGACTAGACCAGATGGAAATCTACACGTATTTGTAGCAAATATACTATTATGTGTATCATACATAGAAATACGATAATAAGATGTCAGATGTTTGGTAAAGGCTTAGAAAATCTGGAATCTGTTTTATTAGGAAAGATAAGTCTGTTTATTCGTCATTTTCGGATCCTCGTGTACTGCGTAATGAAGTTGCGGAGCAGGGACGGAGTTTTATTTGAATGAGGCCCTGTCCCCTTGCAGTCAGCAGCAGGGCCGATTTAAATGGCGTTGCGGGTTTTCACACCTGCCATCGGAAATGGGTAACTTTGCATAATTTTTTGTGTTCTGATTAGGTGACAAGATGGCTGTCTGCGCTGTGTCCTCATTCTTCCTGATAACATTGATTCAGGCGTCATTGTCACAATATATTGTTCAGTGCAGAGGATGAGTATCTATGGCAGACAGATAATAGGCTGATACTGGAGATTATTACCCCCAGCGGTTTAAGTTACAATACCCTTTTATCTCCCTATAATGTGAGACCTTGCTTTTTACACCCTGGTCACAAATGTAATTCTACTGCAAACACCACCAGTCAATGAGGGGATTGTGAATGTGTTTGAGCTGTATACAACCATTGTCTACAAGACTCTTCCCTGACACTCCATGAAGCTGATAGGGGGTACAGCACAGGAATATGTGTCATGTGACACACATGGAAGCCACAGTCACATGACACATGATGATGTAGTGAGCAGAGAGGATTTGGAACTCCCTTCTGAGCTCTGCTTTGATAGGCCCATCTACCATCATATTACATACTGAGAGTCTTAATGGTTTCCATGAAGAGAGATTTTAAAAAAGAGATGATGATTTGTCTAAAGGCTCCTAACAAATGCATGCTTCAGAGGTGCTTACTCGGATATTAAAAGTCCTGACCCCTGCCCATACACCAAACATTCAATTTCTATGTTAATCAGCAGAACTACAAGTCTCAGCATGGCTTGTGCCCCCCTCCAGTATGACATTACATTGTGAAGGTGTCTGGAGTGGTTGATGACCTTTTCCTTACTGAGATCACCAAAACACACAAAGCGACCAGTGATAGCGATATCTCGGTATAGGTTACACCTAAAAAAGGGTGTGTGCAGGTGAGCCGGTGACAAACACGACTCTCCTGTGCCCTCCGGCTGCACTGTGTAATGTCTGACATCAGTAGAAGCTGGGAGAGCTGAAGAGGAGTAGTAATATGGCAGAATGCACAGAGCAACCAGTACATGCACAGTGTACCAGCTCAGACAAAAGAATAGACTGAAATAAAACTCTCTCAAGGACTCTCTCTATTCACATCGCCCATCTCACCCCTATAAATGTACGATAAATAACAATGAACTCAGCACCCAGGAGGTCACAGCCATCAAATGTCACCTTGTATATGGTGGCAAAGGTTACAGAAGACATAGGGATGTAGTTAATATAAGGTGGCACAGTGTACAATTGGGCTATAAAGTGTCACAGTGTATAGGGTATATTGTGGCATAGTGAATGATTAGGGTATAGGCTGACTGTGTAGATGGTATAGGGTGGCACTTTGGGGTTGGAGTGACAGTGTAGGGTATAGGGTGACAGTGTCTAGTGCTGGGGTACAGGGTGACAGTTGGGACATACTAAAAGGAATGACAGACCATACACAAAAGTCTATTAGTATACCATAGCTTTCAGCTGGCATTACATTTTAGCAGACCGGTCTGTCATTCCTTTTAGTATGTACCTGACAGTTTAGGGTTAAGGTGACACTGTAGGGCATATGGGTGACAGTGTATAGTGTTGGGGTGACTGTGTAGTGTTGGGGTAAAAGTGTATAGTCTTGGGGTACAAAAGTTGACAGTGTTGGGGTACAGGGGTGACAGTGTATTATTGGGGTACATGGTGACAATGTATTATGAGGGAAGGGTGACAATGTATATATTATGGGGGTGCATATAGTGTTAAGGATGACAGTGTATGCTATTGGGGTACAGGGTGACCACACCCTCCAACATTACCCATTCCATTAGGTACAATATACTATGCACCCGATCTTCCAACTGTCACTCACCTGGTGACATTACTTAACTGATATTTAAAAAAAAAAACGCTCTCTCCAATAAAGGTGGTTACCATAGTAACTTCCAGTTGAAACTGAGGAGCCGAGTATTTTGTACCTAATAGAATGGGTCATGTTGGAGGGTATGAAGGTGACTGTTATACGGGTGACAGTGTTGCGTTACAGGGGTGACCATGTGGGGTTACAGGCTATTGGGGGTACAGGATGACGTCACGGGTCACTGCAGAGCCTGTTGCTGAGTTCCATTAACGTCACCAGGACCACGCCCACACGATACAGACACCCCCCATGACGTCCCACGGGCCCCGCCTACCTCCGCAGTCTCGCGTCTGCTCTCGCGAGGGTTGCCGGGTGACAGGCATGGCGGACTCGGTGGAGCTACGGTAACCGGAGCCATGAGTCAGGGAACGGCGGACGGAGAACCCGAGGCCAAGGTGCTGCACATCAAGAGACTGTACCGGTGAGAGGAGCCCCGGGTGCAGACAGTGAGGGATCAGTGACATGGAGGGGGATGTGTCTGGGTTGCTCGGTGAACGGGACAGGGAGGGCTTCAGGTGACAATGTAAGGGGGACATGGAGGCATCTGAGTGACACTGAGGGGGTGCAGATAGGGGTCCAGGAGGCAGGTAGTGACTGGGGGACAAGGAGTGAGTCAGGTGCAGTGTGGGAGGGGGGACAGGACTGTGTCTAAATGACATATAGGGGGAATAGGAAGGGATCCTGGTGACAATGTAGGTGGGACGGGGCTGTGTTTGAATGACATCATGTGTGGGGGTAGGAATGGATACTGGTGACAATGTAAGGGGGAACAGGACTATGTCTGAGTGACATCATATAGGGGGGGATAGGAAGGGATCCTGGTGACAGTGTAGGGGGGGGATGGTGACAGTGTAAGGGGGGGACAGGACTGTGTCTGAGTGACATCATATAGGGGGGATAGTAAGGAATACTGGTGACAATGTAAGGGGGGGATAGGGCTGTGTCTGAGTGACATTGTAAAGGGGGAAAGGAAGGGATCCTGGTGACAATGTAGGGGAGACGGATCTGTGTCTGAGTGACATCGTATAGGAGGGATAGGAAGGGGTCCGATGACAATGTAAGAAGGGGACAGGGCTGTGTCTGATTGATATATTGGGGGGATAGGAAGGGGCTCTCGTGACAATGTATGGGGAGGACAGGGCTGTGTCTGAGTGAAATTGTAAAGGGGGATAGGACGGGATCCCGGTGACAATGTAGGGTGGATAGGGCTGTGTTTGAGTGACATCATATAGGGGGATAAGAAGGGATCCCGGTGACAGTGTAACTGGGGGACAGGGCTGTGTCTGAGTGACATATAGTGGGGATAGGAAGGTATCCCGGTGACAGTGTAACTGGGGGACAGGGCTATGTCTGAGTGACATATAGGGAGGATAGGAAGGTATCCCGGTGACGGTGTAAGGGAGGGTCAGGGCTGTATCCAGGTGGCATTGTAAAAAGGGACAGATAGGCATCTGAGTGATACACAGGGATGTTCAGAGAGGGATCCTGGGGACAGGTGATGGTGTGAGGGAGACAGGCCTGTATCCAGGTGACAGTGTAAGGGACAAGCAGGTAAAGGGCAGATTCTTTGTGGGATCTTGAAGGTTGTTACACAGTGTGTGATGAGGGGGAGGGTACGGCAGGGTGTGGGGGACACTGTGACTACATATGTTAGTCCCCCCGGTCTGTCTCTCTGGTGTCCAGGCTTCATGCAGTTGTTAGTGAGTCCAGCAGCTCTCTCTGCATTATTAGTGAGGACCAGACCCTGATTTATCTGTGGACTATTAATAGGATTGGGCTGTGTCTCCGCTGGGTCCTGGGAGAGGGGACGCTGCTTCTCATCATTAGGAGAATTTGGCATCAGACACCGTCTACAACCATACAGTATAAATATACTATGTATGAGCCGTGTAATGACCAGGTCCAGAGCGTGATTAATATGACGGTGATGAGGGTTACTTTATGTGACGCCCGGATTTATATTTTATATTGTACTTATTACATCTGAGATCACACCTAGACCTGTCATTCTCATTAAATAGCAAGTTTAGAATCTTCTGTCTTCTTAGCTACCCTCTGTGCTTTACAGAATCTCCCTGCAGGACAAAGGCGAGCATGCTGAAGGATCTGGGGGACACTGTAAAGGGCATTATCTGGATTAAGACGAGAGGGACACTAAGGGGTACAAGGCATGATCTGGGGGGGGCTCTAAGAGGTTCTGGCCATTATCCAAGGGATGTGCAGGGCAGGATCTGGGGACACAATGACAGTCTGCTACACCGACACAGGTTCACAGCTAGTCATGTGATAGGAGATGGGATCAGTTCATTGTGTTGCTGTGATAATCCAGAACGATAAAGAGAACATTGTCATCACCCTGTACTTCTGATAGTGTCTGTGAGACCAGACGTGTCCTCGTCACAGGGTTGGGAACCTTTGTGTACTGTGTGTTTGTGTAGACGTGGGTCCTGATTGGCTCTTTGTTCTGTCCCGGTAGGGCTGTGGTGGAGACGGTGCATCGGCTGGATCTCATTATCTCCAACAAGACCGCCTATCAAGAAGTGTTCAAACCGGAGAACATCAGCCTACGCAACAAGTGAGTGCGCGCCGCAGAGAGACACGGGTGACGTTACCCCGCTGCGCGTCCCGCAGTCCTTGCTCAGACTGTACAGATTGAGCCTCCGTTATATGAAATGCTCTGCGCTGTTACAGAATATTTACATATCGGAGTCAGGGAAACGTTAAACACAGCCTGAAAGTAATTGTATACCATGTATCCAATATACAATGTATATATATTCTGCAAGAAATCCAGTTTACAGGGAGTAATAATGTATTTGCAGCAAAGTAGCACAGTAACAATAGCGGGATCGGCAGGAAACCCGTATCAGCCACAGCGACAGGCCTCCGGTGTCCACCTACGATGAGACCCTGTCTGCTGTGCTAGGATTAAAGCATATAAATAGTAATAAACGCTGATGTGCGCCTGTGTTTTGGTCGTCACTCGTTATGAGGTCTGGAATTTACAAAATGCTGGAGCTAAAAAAAAAAGTTTATTGGATCGTTTCAGAATTCCGGATAGACATTCAGCCTGTAAAAGCTTTCGACCAGGTCAGGGCTCCTAAACGTAAACATGATCACATTGGACAGTAATTAAACAAGTGATGAAAATACACTATTTACAGACATCCCGGCCTTGGGTACCAGTTTTTCCTGAAAAAAAACAAGGAGGACGCGTTTGCGGCAGGTTTGTAGAAAGCCCGTCCTGTCTTATTAATTACCGTCAGGTGCAAATCGCTAGAACCGAAGCTATCACGATTACACGGCCCATACTGACCTTTGCCCCTGTTGGTGCACCCTTCGCACGATAAGATGACGTGACTATGAATCGCTGGCCTGTTTCCTGGGTAGGTGCTGTGTATACAGGCACATGCCCATCTCTCAGTCAGGCCCCACATTGATTTCTGTGGTCTTATATCTTATTAAAGTTAGAAATAAAATTCAGATCATTACCAAAACTTCTCATAAGGGCTAAGGCAGAAATGGCGTAATATGTCCGTATTTTCCTCCGCAGGCTCCGGGAGTTATGCGTGAAGCTTATGTTCCTGCACCCTGTAGATTATGGCCGGAAAGCAGAAGAGGTCCTATGGAGGAAAGTCTACTATGAAGTCATCCAGCTCATCAAGACGAATAAGAAGGTACGTCTGTCATTGCTGTACATCCGCCAACCAGGAGGCAGCCATGCTGTGGATGGCACTCCTAAGTAGCCATTCCGTTCACTAGGATTTGATGACATCACTGAGAAACTTGGGGCAGAAGTGAATTGATTGATGAGAGAGTCATGTTATTGATGTGACCATAATATTGCCCATTAGTGCTGTAGTACTTATTTATCCATTATGGCCATTTATATGTATGTATGAGAGAGAGATTGTGGGCCAGGCCCATGACGGATTCCCTTATTCTCCACACGCAGCACATCCACAGCCGCAGCGCCCTGGAATGCGCTTATCGCACACACCTGATCGCCGGCGTAGGCTTCTACCAGCACCTCCTGCTCTACATCCAGTCCCACTACCAGCTGGAACTGCAATGCTGCATCGACTGGACCCACGTCACCGACCCCCTCATCGGTCAGTGTCACCTCTAAGACGTTGCGTGGTGTGGTCAGGGAGCAGTGTGCTTGCATCTGAGCGCTCAGGGGGGGACAGTGCTCGTGTCTGAGCCTATGGGGGGATGGCTGTATCTCAGACCCTTCAGAGGGTAATGCGTTTGCTGTGTCAGGCGGCTGTACCATGCCCTGACTGTCCCTGCTCTCTGTCCCCTCACACAGGCTGCAAGAAGCTGGTCTCGGCCTCTGCCAAGGAGATGGACTGGGCGCAGATGGCGTGCCACCGATGTCTGGTGTACCTGGGAGATCTGGGTATGACAATGTCTCTGTGTATCTGCTGTCAGGATATAGCGCCCGTCACATGACTACTAACCACCTATCAGGATGCAGACTGTCCACAGGTTCATGGTGTAGTAACCAGCCATGTTCCTTTTCCCACCAGAGGGCTATTTATGATTTGTAGATGGACAGCTAAAACCATTTATAAGAGACCGTGAATGTAGCCTCCATTTTCTCTGCTCTTCCTGCAGCCCGGTATCAGAACGAGCTCGCCCTCGTGGACACAGAAAAGTTGGCGGAAAGATTTTACTGTCAAGCACTGACGGTCGTCCCGCAGATCGGTAAGTTGTTGGGGTCACCAGTGTCCGTCGGAGCTGTCATCTGGGGTGCAGCTCAAAATAAAGGAGAAAGCTAGAGGTTGCCTTATTATAATAGCGTTGTCTTTTACTTCAGATTAACTTGTGGGTAAGGTGGGTAAATTTTGTTCTGATGCACAGCACACTTCCTGTCTGGCTCAGGATTGGTGGAGTAGGCCCGTGCTCATTGCGCTGCTGATTGACAAAACTTTATTGCTATGTCCTTTCTCACACACTGGGTCCAGCGCTGACCTCTCTCTGCCAGTCTGGAAATGTCTATCAGATGATATGCTGTATGATTCACACACCTCACACCTGTCATCTTGCTTCTTGCAGGTATGCCGTTTAACCAGCTTGGCACATTAGCCGGGAGCAAGTACTACCATGTTGAAGCCACCTACTGCTACCTGCGCTGGTGAGTCACGTTGCCTCTACATAGGATTAAAGAATGTCCATTTGTAATTGGAAATATTGTTTACAAAGTAGTTCTTTAATATCCCAGCAGAGGGCGCTGTAGCTACCTGTTTCACATAAGAATAGACTGTTTATTGCGTTCTCTATGACAGTAGGCTGTGTATTAGATTGTCAGCTCATCTGGTGGGTTATATTGGTTCTTTGGTTGTATCCTGGCTGGATGTCTCGTTAACTGCGGACTGTCGCTCTCTCCCTGACAGTATCCAGTCCGAGGTCTCATTTGAAGGCGCCTACGGCAATTTGAAGAGACTTTATGACAAGGCGGCCAAGATGTATCACCAGCTGAAGAAGAGCGAGAACCGCAAACTGTCGCCCAGCAGGAAGAGGTATGGTTACGGGTACAGGCAATACAGGTTAACAGCACTGTGGCACAGTGGTTAGTATTGTTCCCTGACAGCGTTGGCTTCATGGATTCCGATCCTGCCACTTCCTGATAACGCTCAATGTCCTGTCACTAATACTGTGTAACATGGGTCGTAGACTGGTCTTGAGCGGGGCTGAGGTGACCCATTGTAATATAGTGTCTGTAATGATACAGTGCTGTGCTCTGACTCCACAGGTGTAAGGATATAAAGAGATTGCTGGTCAGCTTCATGTATCTCCAGAGACTGCTTCAGCCTAAGAGCAGGTCAGTTCCTGCCCCCTCCCCGTATCTCCCCCTCTCCCCTCCTCC
>WWET01000987.1:300844-312597 GCA_011038615.1 Limnodynastes dumerilii
CTCTCTGTATCTCCCCCTCTCCCCTCCTCCCTGTATCTCCCCCTCTCTCCTCCTCCCTGTATCTCCCCTCTCTCCTCCTCCCTGTATCTCCCCCTCTCCCATCCTCCCTGTATCTCCCTCCTCCCTGTGCTTCCCCTCGTCCTGGGGCTGTTTCTCTCTCTCCCCGGACCATCATATAAGTCATTATTTCATTTCTCTGTCCTTTGTTCAGGAGATTCCCTCTGAGACGTCAGCGATACTTTACTGATGCTTTTATTTCTTTAAAAGTCTGGAAAAGCTGAACAAAAGCATTTACTTCTCATACATCCTCTAGGGGGCTCTGGGTTGTGGATGGGGTGTGTGGACTCCCCCCACCCTGTGAGGGCGCCAAGGACACATCTACAGCCTCTACTCTGATATTTAATTGCTTCCTGGGCACTTTTTTGCACATTGCATGTGCCACCCAATCATAATGCAATGTGACCCAGAGGGGCGGGGCTGAGGTGACAAGTGGGTGTTCCCTCTTAGGTGACCATATAGTATAGTATCCCTCCTGGAACTTTATTGCTATGTGCTTTCTCACACTCTGAGCAGCGCTGTGCTTCTCTCTCCCTGCAGCTCGGTGGATTCAGAGCTGACCTCTCTCTGCCAGTCTGTCCTGGAAGACTTCAACCTCTGCATGTTCTACCTTCCCTCATCCCTGAACCTGAGCTCCGCCAGCGACGACGAGGAGGAGTACGAGGGCAGTTACTCCTTCCTGCCCGACCTCCTGGTCTTCCGGATGGTGGTCATCTGCCTGATGAGCGTCCACAGCCTGAAGCGAGCAGGTTAGAGGGGGAGGGTACAGGGGGCACCATTGTCTAGGCTGGACCTCGGGTTATATACATGTCTCACATGACTCTTGACTCCCCCCCTCTGCTTCCAGATTCTAAGCAGTACAGTGCCGCCATTGCCTTCACCTTGGCCCTGTTCTCCCACCTGGTGAATCACGTCAATATCCGGCTGCAGGCTGAGCTGGAGGAGAGCTCCGTCCCGGCCTTCCAGAATGACAGCCCCGGTGAGTTCCCCCAATCCCTTCTGTGCTGCCGACGAGAGCTGTAAGGATCACTTGTCCTCGTAAGGGGGACAGTGTTGATATGGTTGCCCCACAGGACTCTGGGAAATTAGATTCCTCCATATTGGGTTTATGGTTTATTTTTAGTAGGCCCTGTGGCCGGCATCAATGATGAACAAGCGTGCGTAGTAGCTTATAATGGCGGGTGGATTCATTTCTCTTGTAGACCATAGCAGGTCTGTTGTTGGCTATGTTTGCCAGTTTGGCTAGACCCTACCGATCTTTTGGCTAGCAGATCTGTCGGTTAAGTTGGCTTATCTTCTGCGTCGTTGCTGTCAGCTTATTTGTCCTAGGTCCTGTTTGTAGGTCATTGGGTGAACTGAGTTTTACAACGTTGATATAGAGCAATGCTGCTTCAGGTGTTGAGACTACAAATCCCAGCATGCCCCGCAGAGAGCCTGATGGGTGATCTCCAACACATGGAGAGCTCCTTTTATAGTCAAGTCTAATGCAGAGGAGGCTGCTGTGGAATAAAGTAATTTATGTGGCTTTAATCTGCCCCCCCCCAGATGATCCAGAATCCAGGGAGGTCTCCGAGGTGAAGGAACCGGAGCCAGAGATAAACCAGGTCGGCAAACAGGCGACGCGAAGCAAGCCTCGAAATAAGAAGAGTCAGAAGTACTCGCGCCTGTCCTGCCTGAGGAGGCGGAGACACGTGCGCAAGGCCGACGAGAGCGACCTGAGCGAAGGCTTCGACTCGGATTCCAGCCACGGCTCCGCCAAGGGAAGCGACAATTCAGACAGCGCGTCGGAGAAGAGCGACGAAGAGGCAGCGTTCGACATTGAGTCCGACTCCGATATGAACAGCCAGGAGTCGCGTTCTGACCTGGAAGACATCGAGGACGATCCTGGGGAGGAGGGGAAGATCTCGAAGGAGCTCAAGGACTCTCCCCAGACCTCCGAGGAGAAGCTGGAGGTAAAGGCGTCGCTCGTCGCTAAGCCGGAGGCCCAGGATCCCCCCGGAAATGGTCCAGTCCCTGCTGCCAACACCACTGAAGCCAGTATGGCCAGCAATCTGCAGGCCATGTCCACGCAGATGTTTCAGACCAAGCGCTGCTTCCGCCTGGCGCCGACCTTCACCAACGTCTTTGTCAAACCCGCGGCTGAATTCGCTCTTCCCAGGACGACAGAGCAAGAGCCGCTGGTGAACGGAGAGGCGGAGCCGCCAACCCCCACGGAACCAGGTAAAGATTAGTCCTTGCCCTTGTGGCTGTATGGACTTGGCGTGTCTCAATAGTGTCTACAGCTCTAGTAGAAGGAGACTCCCCTCTCTACCAGCAGTCTCTCAGTGCACGTATCCTAATCACCGTTGCTGGTGGCTTCAGGGGTCTGTTTTCTGTCTACACCCTGACCCAGTGTTAAATCTACTATTAATCTAATGAAGCTTATTATCGGGGCCCCTGATCCTGATGGGGCCCTAAAGCATCTTTTTTTTTTTTAGTGCATTTTTCAACCAAATCAATGGAGTTTTTTTTATGTGTGTGATGAAAATAAGATTATTTTAATGATTTAGGGCCGTATTCAGAGATCCGCTTTTTAAAAGTACGCAATTATATGCACTAACGGAGCAAGGAAACACCCACCAACAACGGCGACGCTCCCCTCTCCCGGACATGCGGTCGGTGACTTACGAGTCCCTAGACCACTCTGTCCTTTCCGTGTGTACTACGAGCGTATATGTGCTCCGTCCATGCGATACTTGATAACCGCGCCTCCATGCGGCTATTTGCATGCCCCACCCACTTTTATGTCAACTTTTCCGTTTGTCTGATTTCCCTGCGTATGTCCCCAAGTGCGATTCACATGTACGCCCGTTGGGCACTTCCGTGCATATAGATAATGTAAACTACGGACATAAAGTTACGATGCATGCGCAGCTGATCCCATCCTAAAAATACGCACGTAACTTCACTCAAAACAGATCTCTGAATCCGGCCCTGAATCTGATCTGACTTCCCAGAAACCTTCCTACACACTCCACACAGATAAGGCTGGGAATGGAACTCCTAACCTCAGTGCTGGGAGACACAATGCTAGTCACTGAGCCACCTTGCTGCTCCCATATATAGATGCTGAGTGTATGAGCCATTAGTAAATACATTCTTTATAGCTTACTGACCGGTATGTGACTGACCATAGCCATGACGTGTGTTTCTTTGGTGATCATATTCCGGTTTTGTCATTTTAAAGGCGAAATCTCTGACTCGGAGGAAAGTGCGGAGAGCAACAAGTCGTCATCTCACAACGAGAGGACCCTTCAGGAGCGCCTAGAGGTCATCACCAGCGAGGGTCTCCTGGCCAGCGTCAAGATCTTCCTGGACTGGCTGAGGACCAACACGGACATCATAATCATGTGTGCGCAGGTGCGAAACGCGTCTTCCGTCACCACTGATCTGCTGGCTTAAAGGAAACCGTTTTCCACACGTGGTGCTATTAACCAATCCACGGTTGTCTTGCAGAGCTCCCAGAGTTTGTGGAACAGGCTGTCTGTGCTGCTAAATCTGTTACCCTCGGCAGCCAAGATCCAGGAATCCGGTAGGCCGGCTGTAAACGATATGTCAGGTAAACATGGCGGACGTACAGTGCGGCGTTCTCATACGCTCTCTTTGGCGTCGCAGGTATCTCCCTCTGCAGTGAAGTGCAGAACCTGCTACCAGAATCGGAACATCCGGAGCTGACCCATCACATCCTGCTCCCGGAGGACGCCGCTCTGCGGAACCTGCCACCGCTGAAGGCCACGCACCGCAAAGTCAACTTCGAGAAGGAGAGGCCGGTGCTTACCGTCCTGGAAGAGGTAACGGACTGGACGTCTCTCCGCTATATAACGGTGTTGCCAAATATCCTAGGAGGTTCTGTCTCACCGGCACCGAGAAAAGGCCCGGAATCATTGAATAGAAACAATAACATGTTAAGTAGCCTGATTGTTCCCCTCCCCCCCCATTGTTATTGTCCATTTCTGTGTTGTTGTCTCGGTTATTGTCCATTTCTGTGTTGTTGCCTCATGGTAAATGGTAATAGTACTGACGATGCGCCACCCACCCCCCCCCTTGCATATATTGGTATGGTCCATGCTTTTTTTCACCTAAATTTAAATGTGCTGCCAAACAAGTCCAAAGTACAACTTAACACCAAAATGTATATGGACACCAAAGCAGGACTGTCAGGTGGTGCACAGCAAAATAATATCACCCTCTTACATCATCCAGTAATTACCACAGTCAATAAAAAAAAAGTTTAATATCAAAATCTCCAGTTTAAAACCTCACAAAACAAAAAAACACCCAGCGAAAATGACAGATTTATATCTCCCGGTGCACACAGAAGCCACAGCATATGTTTGTCCGGATACGCGTTTCGCTCACTTCATCGGGAGGAGGTGTGACACACATGCCGCTCACATTCTGTTTGTTATTGATTGAACATTTCATATGTGTTGCACTTTAGGGAGAGATAAATCTGTGTATTTTCGCTGGGTGGTTTTTTGCTTTGTGAGGTAAACATAAAATGTATTTTATAGACTGTGCTGATTACTGGATGATGTAACGGTGAGATTATTTTGCTGTGCACCATGTAAGGGTTCTGCTTTGTTGTCCCTCCAGATATTCTTGTGTTGAGCTCACAATATAATCAGGCCGGTAATAGAATGATGTGTATGACGGTGCTGAGGGGGGTGTCAGATGGTTTCGCCCTGTTTGCGATTATCAGTAGACCTCCATAGTATAGAAGCATGGAGGGCTGAGCGGGTCCCTCCCCTCTCTCTCACATTGGCGTCGGCATTGTCCATCTAATTTCCGCCTCTCTCAGTCCATTGTCCGCAGTTGCTACATCCGAAGCTTCGGCCACTTCCTCACTCGGCTGCAGGGCAACGTCCTACAATACAACCCTGACCTGGGCATCTTCACCAGCATCGCCGAGGCCCAGCAGGACAACATCCTCCAGCAGGCTCAGGCCCAGTTCCGCATGGTGAGTAATTGCACCCTCTGATAACTTTATGTACGACTGCGGTGAGTGTCTAGTTTCCGTGCAGGTGCTGGTTGGCCTGAGTTATCCCCATTGAAGGGTAATGCGTAACTGGAGCCTCAAAAAGAGAAGTTGTGACCCTAAACGTCACCGAGGCTCCCGCCGTGTGGCGAGTCCATGAACTCACAGATCATCTGCCTGCACTATGCATGTTCCCAGGCTCACTCCATATTACAGACCTGCCCAGGAGTGAGCATAAGGCATAAAGACCACCCATGACCCAGAAGCAGCCTCAGTACTCCTAGCTGCCTGCAGGTGGCAGTGTGTGTGCTGTGACCATTGGCAGGGATCCTGCAACTGGTATTTAAATCCCATAGAACACTATCTCGTGGACCATCTACATCCGTGGAAATCAGTCAGTTGTTCCATATGGAAAGGAGGGGAGTAATTACCGCTGGCAGAGCGGGCATCAGTCAGACTGACGGTAACAGCTGGCATCACCAATAATAGCCACTGTCACTTCCGCTGGGAAATGAAAGGAGATCCTCTGCTATGTGATGACCCTGACCCCCCCCTCTCTTTCTCTCTCTTCCCAGGCTCAAGAGGAAGCTCGGAGGAACCGTCTGATGAGAGACATGGCCCAGCTCAGGCTTCAGGTACCCACTCCAGTCCTGCCCGTCATTCACCCCATGCCTGCTGTGTTGCTCCAGGCCTGCCTGTCATTCACCCCACGCCCATAATCTGGCTTTCTGGTCCCAGTTTGATCACACTGGGCCTTACATTGTGAGCAGGGGCTCCAGGCTGTGTCCCGTCTGGTGCCTCTTGACTGCATGACATCTGGCTGACCGGTGGCCAAAGGTTGTTGGGTAAATACCCAGCATGCTCTGCTGGATGACAGCTACGGCTTTGCTGTTGGAGGATGCTGGGAGTTGTAGTTTCACAACACTGAGAAGAGCCATGGCTTGGCCTGGCCTGGCCTGATTAATATTACACGACAGTTAGTCTGTGAGATGCAGCAATTCCGAGTCTATCACAGCGGCTCCCAAAACTCTCAGGGTCTCGCTAATTAGTTTAATGGCCCCCGAGCCAAAATAATCATTGAGCTGTCCTGTTTTTTAAGTAGTTGGGTCAAAACTGCTTAATAAAGGAGCAGGTACATATGTAGCATTGCCAAGTAATAAACCTTCAATGTGTTTTGTAATGATTTATATTTTTCTGCCTTTTTATTTTTTTTTACCTGATTGTGTCTTTTCAACCCCATACTCTCTTCCCCTGTGTCTCTCTAACACCCCTGACCTGGCTCGCGACACCCATATCACTGCACTGGTCTATCATTTAGTTTCTAGCTTGTTAACCAACCAACCAACCAGCCAGCCAGCGGTGTCCATGTTTTGCCATTTCACCCAGCTAAATGGCCGGTACTTTGTATCTTATTACTTGCCCAGAAATCATAGCCCCTATTCTCTAACCTGCCTTTTCTCACTTGCAGTTAGAGGTATCACAGCTAGAGGGCACCCTGCAGCAGCCCAAGTCGCAGTCCGCCATGTCTCCATACCTTATACCAGACACCCAGGCTCTCTGTCAGCACCTGGGCATCATCAGACAGCTGGCAAACAGCGGGCGCTTCATCATCATCATCCCGCAGACAGGTAAACCCTGGTAATGTACTACAAACCCGATAAATAGAGTTCATGGTGTGTCCTCCATAGCAGCCAATCAGATTATAGCTGACATTGTCTAATCTATTCTATAAAATAAGAGCTTGAATCTGATTGGTGGTTGTTGACCGAACACCCATCGGTTTAATAAATCTCCTTGGGAATCCTATCCCTCCATTAGCTATATCACAGATCCCATAAGCTTTCCATACGTTGTATTATGTAGTATATTATGACTGGCCACCTCTGATTGGACAGAGATTGGCAACTATTTTTTCCCTATGGTTGTCGATCTACACGGGGGCCATGATTGTGGACTGAGTGGCAGGTTGGACAAGTCTGATATATCCATAACAGCAGCCTGTCCCTATTTTATAGCGTTACATGGAGACGGTTGATTCGAGTACACACAATCCAGACTGTCACCTTATCCTTAGTGTAATAAATTGGTTTTATGGGCCTGATCCAGACCTACGCCCGCGAGCGTAGCGTATGATCGCCCGGGCGTATAAACTTTCACGCCCATGACACTCCCATTGATTGTACCTACTTACGGCGGCTGAACCCTACCCTACCTTTTTCCAGCGTCCGTACGAATTTTCGGACCGATACGCTGGTTCTATGGGCCTTAGCACGCCCATACTGTACAATTTAAATGGCTATCCCCGCCTCTGTGTAGTAACTCGAGCGTCCGGACTATCGTCGTACAAAACGCACGCCCCTTGGGCGAAAAATACGCTCAAAATACGCTCGCTGTACGCTCATGTCCTTCGGACGACCGGAAGTTGTCATACTGCACATGCGCAGTGCGTTTTTTCTCCCAGTTTTACGCTCCCGACCGGCGTACGATCGCTCGTGGGCGTAGGTCTGGATCAGGCCCTATGAGTGTAACATCCAGGGTAAAACATGGCCCCTGGTGACTTGTAGGGTTATACAGCGTGATCCCGGCTGATCTCATCTTATTCTGTTTTGCAGTTATAGACGGCTTAGACTTTCTGAAGAAGGAAAATCCCGGTGCACGAGACGGCATCCGGTACCTGGAGGCAGAGTTTAAGAAAGGAAATAGGTAGGAACGGGGCCTGCGACCTCCTCATTGCCCAGAGTCTTTTATGCAGCGCATTAAGGGTTAACCTCCATCGCGGTCTCCGTTCATTGCAGGTATATCCGCTGCCAAAAGGAAGCAGGGAAGAGCTTCGATAGGAACAAACTGAAGCGGCAGGACACCGACGCCTGGTAAGAGGTCTCCTCCCGGACTCCCGCAGTGTCCCCTCCTGTCATACCTAGCGGTGACAATGACTCAGCCAGGCCCCCGGCCGCGCCAACCCTGCGGCCCAAACATTCTGTGCAGGGAAAATGTCACGTCCATAAATCCTGAATTTTAAGGCCTTTCACTTAATCTCTATGCTTTGCAGTGCTCTCTTCTGATTGGTAGAATGAATTATTCCTAATCCCAGCATCCTCTGCTGTGACAGCATGGCATAGGTCATACATTTGCAAAGCATGCTGGGACTAGCAGCTGAGAGCCGCAGCCTGGTCTTGTCTTAGTGCCTGGAGGGATTAACAGATCTCGGGAATAACACTTTCATTTCTCAAGATACACAAATATAAGTTTTTTAAGAAAAATGTTTTACGTTGTCAAAATAGATAAAATAGGACGTGACGTTTTACCAGGGTCACAAGGACTCACTATTCAACCTCCACTGCACAGCCAGGGTTTAATGAATGTTTCTGATTGGTCCTCGGGGTCAGTGTCCGCCATGTTTGTAGGGCAGACTTCCTGGGGGTGTTATTCATCAGTCCTGTATTACACGGCAGGCACATGTATAAGATCCTGGACAGCTGTAAGCAGCTCACGGTGACCCAGGGCAGCAACGAGGAGGAGACAGCCGGAATGGTCACCATTATCACAGGCTTTCAGATGGACGATCCGGAATGTTTCTCCTCTGCCATGCAGGTACGTAGACGCTTAGGGTATAGGGATACAGAATAAGCGACCACGTAGGCGTATTCGCAGCGCAGCTCTTGGACGTCTTTAAAGGGTCATACAGGGAACTGGCAACCAATCAGATTTGTTTTCCACACTGGTTCTTCAGAAATTCTGGCTGTTTTCTTAGGCCAATCAGAGGCTGAGAAACGTCCTAAAAACATGGCCGCTGCTCAGGACTTTCCAGTTCAGAATTGCGCTAGGTAAAAACGCTTAGCTGGCTGCCATGCTTTTGGTGGCGGTTGGCACTTTTCAGTACTATTAAGTAATTTTTTGTTATTGTTAAGCTTTAAGCAAATTGGAAATTCTCGGATAATTTGCGTAAACGGTTCTATATTTCATGATAATGTAACCACAAGGGGGCACCATTTTATAATCTCCTTTGTTATGACCACCCTGATGCAGAGAAATCCAGTGATAGGTGGAATTGAAGGAACATTACTTATAACACAGCTACAATACAGCAATTTATTGGCCGCTAATCTAACTGTATGTGAAATGGATAAACCAGTGCGTTATATTTCACTAGTTCCCCTATTTGACTCTGATCTCCTGGTATACATGAACATGAGGGCCGCTCCCTGCGTACTAGTTTCTTTATAATCTTTTGATACAGGGAGCAGCACAGTTTTGTTGTGTACAGCGTCTGCAGACAGAGCTGAGGGGCTGTTTTCACGTACACGGGGTTAACTCGTCAGATCACATTCACACAATACGCATTTTGTGTGATCAGCCGACTAAAAATGTTAATCCGGACAGGAATGTGCTTACCGCCACTATCCCGGCTACTACGGATATTCCTGGGTGTGTTACAATACTCACAATACTGTCGCTGGCTCTTATGTAATAACCATTTATTGCTTACAATTAGAATTAGGACATTGCCGGTTTTTGCAGTGAAGGCAGCGGAGACGATATACCCTGTTTAAGGATTTGTGGCACTATTGATCAGCGTTGCGTTGTCCATACTTTCCGGCAAGGCAATTGGCTGACTATTTAGTTACGCCAATCCATCTGTTCCCACGTTAAAGCGCATAGACTTCATTTTTGTTTCATTGCAAATTATTTTCTTTCATTTGTATCTCCTTTTCAAAATCTTTCTGCTCTGCTGACACATGTGGCTGTCCAGGCCACATGCACGGACTCTCAGCTTGTCATGTGACAGGAAGTAGGCTTTTACATTGTCAACAGTGCTCAGAGGGGGCTTTCCAAGCACCTCTGCTCACAATTCCATGTGACTGGCTGCTTTGGTGATTCTGATGTATACATCTTGAATAGCAGCCTGACATAAGGGGGAGCGGTTTTGCTTCTTTAAGTTGTCTGAATTTCCCCTGTGTAAACATCAGAAAAAATGTTTCGTTTTGTGGGTGGAACACACAGGAAACTCCTCGTTACCCACAGTAACGTGGTATACAGAGAAGTGTAAACTTGGCTCGTTCCCCAGGTCCTGTGGGTTCAGTTCTTAGAAAATGGGATTTCCCAATATGTCAGGAGGAAGGCCGGGTGTGTGGGTAGCCAGGGCCGGTGTGTGTTGTCATAATAAAACGTCCGCTGCTGTTATTGTGTCAGTCCGCACTGCAGGCCGCCTCAGGCTCCAACATCGACATCAAGAATGTCCTAGATTTCTACAAGCAGTGGAAGGAGATGGGCTGAGAGCCGGGGGGAAGGCGATAGAAGAGACCATTAAGACGAAAACCCAAAGCGTATCGAACCAGAACCTTCACACTCTCCTCCTGTGCTGCCGCCAACGTGGGAATGAACCAAGCGGCAGAGCACAAATCATTTCGGTGTCCTGAATGAAAGACGCAGCCCTCGTGTCGTGTCCGTGCGACGGCGGTGACCCAGGGACAGAAGGAGATTGGCTTCCGCTGGCCGCCCGGGCTTCAAGATGGTGTTTCATCTACTGTGCGACCTCCGCGATTGACCTATGACCTTGGGCTGCTGACCCTCTGGCTGATGGGACTGTGTTGAAGCTTTTCCTCTTGTGTAGTTGTGCGCAAAGCCCCGCCCCTAGATCCCGCTTACTCCTTAATTATCACCCCCCCCTCCCGTTACCCATCATCCCCCCGTTTTCTTTTTTTCAGTTCTTGTCGGATGATTTTCCTATGGGAAGAATGTAAAGTAAAGAAAACGGCGCTATTTTATTTTACCTCTGCTTACTAATGTCATCATCTCTGTTGTGAATTAATATTAAAGTGCGCCCGTCGCTACAGAGGCGACCCTTGTGGTGTTGGAACTAAATTTATGGAGAATGTAGCCAATCATTTCATTTGGAATTATCACTGGGGAAAGGGCTGGGCCTGAATACTGGCTCCTTCCACAAAATGGCTGCCGGAGTGTGCTTCACTGTGTGTGTGGTGTTGTTGAAGCAATCGTCTGCTTCTGTATTTTACTCTTCTGATATTTGTCCACTTCCATAAAAATAGTTTTATTATGATGGGGATTTTTCAGTTCCTGTCATCTTCTAGGTATTGAAGAAAAGGATGGTTAAAGCTCTGGTAATGATGGCACAATATCGTAGTTATACATTTGAAGGTTAAGGAAGAGAGAATCGTCTCGCTTCTAGGTGTCTTCCATTTTGATTGGTAGAATAACACGAAGGATCGGCAAGTGCCCCCTGATCCAGAGCCGATCACAGACATAACAAGCCCCAGGTCATGTCTAAGTCCAGCAGGGGACCTTCCACAGCCTATTTCACACCCTTCTGTAAGGCTGTGACACCTCAAACACAATACAAAGGGTCAGAAATGGCGGCCGCTGTACCGTGCCTGTGTCACATCATCTCTGCATGTGGAGAAAAAATTTAATTATTAAATTATTGTTAAATCTAATGCCTGTTTCCAGACTCAGAGTGTGTCACCCAGGAAGCTGGTTGGAGATGACCCAGAAGAAAGTTGGTGAAAGAAAACCATGAGAAGTGAAAGAACTGAAGATGGTGCCTGGAGAGGAGGGGATGCGGGGGAGGGGCAAGAGTGGGGTATGCGGGGGAGAGGTTTCTGGAGGGGCACATGGGAAGGGTGAGGTGCCTGGAGAGGGGGGTACGTGGGGGAGGAGCAAG
>WWET01000987.1:329977-345165 GCA_011038615.1 Limnodynastes dumerilii
TACATTTTCATTAGTGTTTTGCATTACAGCGGTCTCCCGATATCCATTCCGTTTTTGCTAGGATACAAGTTAGCCCTTGTCCCGGCTGCAGTGGTTTACATGAGGGCTGGCTTGTATCCTAGCAAGCAGCCAGGCCAGCTCTCAATTAGTGTTTTGCATTACAGCGGTCTCCCGATATCCATTCCGTTTTTGCTAGGATACAAGTTAGCCCTTGTCCCGGCTGCAGTGGTTTACATGAGGGCTGGCTTGTATCCTAGCAAGCAGCCAGGCCAGCTCTCATGTCACGCTACCCGCACCGCGCATGCGCAAATGGTTTCCCCCCCCACCACAGATATTGGTCGCACAGAGGAAAGGGCTGCTCTCCCGGGAGTCCGGGAGAGCTGACTAAATTTCAGAAAACCGGGACTTTCCGAGTCCCGGGAAGGGTTGGCCCGTGACGTGGGAATAACATGGGAAAAGCGGGACAGTCCCGGGTAAAACGGGACGGTTGGTCACCCTAGGCTGCACTCTCAGTGATGCCACTGGCTCCTAGTGACGGGATAGGCTGCGCTCTCAGTGATGTCACTGGCTCTTAGTGACGGGATAGGCTGCGCTCTCAGTGATGTCAATGGTTAGTGTATATCTGTGTTGTGTGACTGTCTCTGTCTCTCCAGGTATTTCCTATGGCGGTTCTTGCTGCTCTCCTACACTCTGGAATTTTTTGGGGAGTCCTATAACTGGCCCCTCCTGGTTTACATGATGCTGATCTGCCTGTACCCCTTCACCTCCAGCTTCGCTCACACCTTCAGCAGTATGTCTGCCCAGGCACGCCACATCTGCTACTTCCTGGACTACGGTGCCCTCAGCCTCTACAGTCTGGGTATATACTGCACTGTACCGCTATAACCCGGGTATATACTGCACTGTACCGCTATAACCTGGGTTTATACTGCACTGTACTGCTATAACCTAGGTATATACTGCACTTTGCCGCTATAACCTGGGTATATACCGCACTGTACCGCTATAACCTGGGTATATACTGCACTGTACCCCTATAACCTGGGTATATACTGCACTGTACCACTATAACCTTGGTATATACTGCACTGTACCGCTATAACCTGGGTATATACTGCACTGTACCACTATAACCTGGGTATGTACTGCACCATACCGCTATAACCTGGGTATATACGGCACTGTACCGCTATAATCTGGGTATATACTGCACTATGCCGCTATAACCTGGGTATTTACTACACTGCTATAGCCTCTATATGTAATGTGCCTCCATAGCCTTTATATGTTCTGCCCTTTTGCATAGTGTATGTTATGTGATGGCCTGTCCTGTTTATGATGTGCTCTATGTATATGTGATGTGATGGCCTGTCCTGTTTATGATGTGCTGTATGTATATGTGATGTGATGGCCTGTCCTGTTTATGATGCACTCTATGTATATGTTATGTGATGGCCTGTCCTGTTTATGATGTGCTGTATGTATATGTTATGTGACGACCTGTCCTGTTTATAATGCACTCTATTTATATGTTATGTGATGGCCTGTCCTGTTTTTGATGTGCTCGGTGTATATGTTATGTTTGGTCTGTCCTATTTATGCACTGTATGTATATGTTGTGTGATGGCCTGTTCTGTTAATGATGTTCTGTATGTATATGTTATGTGATGGCCTGTCCTGTTTATGATGCGCTATATGTATATGTTATGTGATGGCCTGTCCTGTTTATGATGTGCTGTATGTATATGTTATGTGATGGCCTGTCCTGTTTATAATGTGCTGTGTGTATATGTTATGTGATGGCCTGCCCTGTTTATGATGCTCTGTATGTACATGTTATGTGATGGCCTGTCCTGTTTATGATGTGCTGTATGTACATGTTATGTGATGGCCTGTCCTGTTTATGATGTGCTGGATGTATATTATGTGATGGCCTGTCGTGTTTATGATGCGCTGTATGTACATGTAATGTGATGGCCTGTCCTGTTTATGATGTGCTGGATGTATATTATGTGATGGCCTGTCCTGTTTATGATGCGCTGTATGTATATGTTATGTGACGGCCTGTTCTGTTTAGGCAGCACGGCTCTGATGATAATGTCTGTTTCCTCTCCAGGCTGCGCCTTCATATATGGAGCCTACGTGATGCCGGATCATTGGATCGGTGGCGCTTTGCACCGTTACTACATCCCCATTGCTGCGTTCAACACCTTTATTTGCACCGGCCTGTCCTGTTTCTCCCGGTATGGAGACATACTTCCCTCATCTCTATAACGTGTCCACCATTCTGTAACTGACCGCGTCTTCTCAGGCGTCCAACTCACGGGGCTTATTCACTAAAACTCTACAAGTATAAGATACCCCACAGCAGCCAATCAGGTGTCAGCTTATAGGAGTCTGAGCACCCTAGTCTGCTGAGTCTGCTTTTTGCACCAAGTAAACATACGGATATAGTATATATTTGGTTTATTTCTCCCATTCACAGGTTCCTGGAGGTCGAGCGCCCATTGCTGAGTAAAGTCCTCCGCACCGTGGCCTTCGTTCACCCCTTTGTGTTTGACAACATCCCATTGTTTTACCGGGTAAGTTGCACAAAAAAGTGACTGACATCAAGGGCCGCAGTAGTGGCCCCTAGAATCCGCACGTGGCCCTAAAGCTTCCTATTACATCAATGTGGTGAAATATTTCAGTAGGAACCAGGGACATCGTTGAGATGCAGAAGAGGCAGCCATTTTGTATTAAGAACCAATAGTTCTAAAGCTTGTAGCCAGTCAGGTGACTTGGAATTAATAAGTGCACTGATAGGCTACGTACACCCAGAAGTTGGTTCAAACCACAAATTAGTGCGTAAGAGGCCATGTGACAGGCCTGGCCAATCAGTAGCTCTCCCTATGTTATGAATTTGCAGTTCCCATCATGCCTTGTCATGTACCAGCTGTAAGAGCATGCTGGGGGGCCGCCATAGGTAGATGACATTGGTGCCATTATAGACAGGACGGTACGGAGCGTAGACTTCATGTTGGCGTCTGTCTGTCCCCAGCTCCTGCTCTGCTCCGGTGAGGACTGTGCGTGGAACGAGGCCATCCCGCTGCACTTCTACCACCTGCTCTTCGCCCTCCTCACCGGCTTTCTCTTCGCCTCTCACCTTCCCGAGCGCCTGGCACCAGGACGCTTTGACTACTTCGGTAAGATTCGTCTCAGATGTATACAACTCCTGTGGCCCTATGAGAGCCCAGTAGATATAATAGCTGGTGTCTGATTGGCTGCTATGGGAAACACTCCAATTTCTATGGTGCCACCTTCTGGCTATATCCATTCGGAATTTTTTATTTTCATAATCAACTAATTTATTGACTTTCACGTGTCACGTGTCTGCTCCTTCTTCTTCCTACACTCTGTTAACTTTGCCACTCTTTACTCTTTAGGGGAGGGTTAGGCTGTGGAGAAGGGATGGTCAGGGTTAGGGGAGAGTTAGGGTTAGGGGAGAGTTAAGCGTAGGCTGTGGAGAAGGGATTGTTAGGGTTAGGGAAGGGTTAAGGTTAATCTGCGGAGAGGGGATGGTTAGGGTTAGAGATAGATTAAGCTTAGGCTGCAGAGAGGTTAGAGTTAGGGAAGGGTTAATGTTAGGCTGTGGAGAGGGAATGGTTAAGGTTAGGGGAGCGTTAAGGCTAGGAGAGCGTTAATGTTAGGGTTAGGGGAGAGTTAAGCGTAGGCTGTGGAGAGGAGATGGTTAGGGTTAGGGGCGGGTTAATGTTAGGCTGTTGAGAGGAGAAGGTTAGGGTTAGGGGAGGGTTAATGTTAGGCTGTGGAGAGGAGATGGTTAGGGTTAGGGGAGGGTTAATGTTAGGCTGTGGAGAGGAGATGGTTCGGGTTATGGGAAAGTTATGGTTAGGGTAGGTGCTAAGGTAATGCTGTGGAGAGGAGATGATGAGGGTAAGAGGAGGGTTAAGGTTAGGCTGCAGAGAGGTTAGAGTTAGGGAAGGGTTAATGTTAAGCTGTGGAGAGGGAATGGTTAGGATTACGGGAGAGTTAGGGTTAAGGGAAGGTTAAGCTGTGGAGAGGAGATAATTAGGGTTAGAGAAGGGTTAAGGTTAGGCTGCAGAGAGGTTAGAGTTAGGGAAGGGTTAATGTTAAACTGTGGAGAGGGAATGGTTAGGATTACGGGAGAGTTAGGGTTAAGGGAAGGTTAGGCTGTGGGGAGGAGATAATTAGGGTTAGAGAAGGGTTAAGGTTAGGCTGCAGAGAGCTTAGAGTTAGGAAAGGGTTAATGTTAGGCTGTGGCGAGGGGATGGTTAGGGTTAGAGAAGGGTTAAGGTTAGGCTGCAGAGACATTAGAGTTAGGGAAGGGTTAATATTAGGCTGTGGAGAGGAGATGGTTAGGGTTAGAGAAGGGTTAAGGTTAGACTGCAGAGAGGTTAGAGTTACGGAAGGGTTAATGTTAGGCTGTGGAGAGAGGATGGCTAGGGTTAGGATGAATAAACTTTCCTGTCGCCGTTGGACTCTTCATAGAGACAGCAGTCGCAAGGAACGATGCCGTCTGTCCGTAAACTGCTGAAAACTGAGGCAGCCATCGCTGTAGCGCTGCAAAGTGGTCTGCTGAAAAACAGATCATCGAAGCAGTGAACTGCACCCATTCCTGTCTCTCTGCCCTGAGCTTCCCTTGGGAACAGTGGGCCTGATCCACAATAAAGCCCGCCGTCGCTTTCAGCCGATCTGCGCATGCGCCTTTAGTAAGCACAGCGCATCGGCGTAGGTCTGGATCAGGCTCAGTGTCTCCAAAAATAAACATCTCATTCTGTGTGATAGGGACATAAACCTAGTTACAGTCATCTGAGGGTGGTCAGTGCAGCTAAAGCTGATTGCAGCTAGATATTTAGAGAATGCGGGTGCACAGCGCCACCACCAGGCTGAAGTTGAAATTGCAATTTTGTAGTGACCGGCCATTGTTTCTCCTCTCAGGTCACAGCCACCAGCTCTTCCACATCTGTGCCGTCCTGGGCACCCACTTCCAGCTGGAGGCCGTGTTGACCGACCACTCCTCCCGCAAGCCCTGGCTCAGCGCACATTCCCAAGCCGACTCGCTGGCCAGCACCTTGGGGGTGGTGGCCACGGCAGTGATCGGAAACGTGGTCCTCATCTCTTTCTTCACTCTCACCCTGCTGTGCTCTCCCCGGGCCAAATCCATCCTCCAGAATCACATCCCAGGAGAGGCCAGGGTGAAGGACCACTGACCAGGCGTTGCCATCGCCCCTAATGGACTCAGCAGAAGCAACATCTGCAAGGCCAGCGATCATCTCAGCATTAATAGCCATGGGAGGGTTTCCTCCTCGCCTCTGGCCCTGGTGCCCTAAGCTCCGAGGGCTGTTATGTAAAGTTTACTATTGCTAAAACATAAAAAACTTAGAAATACAGCAGCTCTGGGTGTATCCTGAGCTGCTGTCAGGCATTAACCAAGCCCGGTACTAATATGCAAATCATGGTGGATAATATTCAAATGAGTTCCAAGAAGGATCAAGAAGACCCAACACAAACAAAACAACTCTTTTTTTAAGCTTCTATACCACTGGTGCACATTACACTGTACGAGCGATATATGACACTCTCCTCGTTCATTGAAGTCAGCGCTTGGTTAGTGTCAGGGACAGTCTAAGGCTCTGACGTAGGACTTATGATAATATTAGGTTTATAGGAGGTCTAGGTCAAGTTTCATCATTTTGCGGCCTTATATTTCCCGGTATCTGATTGTAGGAAGTCCAAGCGATGCCAAGGAGAAAATGCGTCTTTTTAGAGAACAGACTTCAGGGTTTCTAACTAGACAGGGTGTAAACTCACCAGTGTCTTAATTAAATATCCAGAGGACAGGCGGTGATTTCCGAACCCTGATCCTTGTAAAATATGGAAGTGTGCAGCTCATGTGGCCCCCAGTGTTGTTGTCAGTGGTAGATGGGTGAGTGCGTTCTCTGGGTTACATCTACGTAATACCAGGTACTAGTTACACTAAGCTGCCACCCATCTGTTATGTCAATTATCCGAGGGGAAGGGGGAGAGGATTAACGAAGGGACAAGGAATGTTGAAAGCGATTGTGGAAAACAGATTGTGTGTTCTGATGGTGGACTGGTCTCGTGGGAGAGACCGGGCCAGATTAACTCTTTTGCTGATTCCGGGGCACGTCACAAGCCCCGCCTTCTGCGCAGAGTTACGGCAGGTGTTATGGATAAGAGGTTGTGTTTATCTGTATGTGAGTTTTAGGATCTTTGTGAAGGAGCCATTTAAGGCGTGGTTTTTTTGTGAGAAATCATTATGGATTCCAGCGGCATTTTCACACTTATTATATAAAAAAGATTTTACGATATTGATTTAATGCACATTTCAGCTGCTTAGTGTCAAGAAAATAACATTTAATATTAAACACTTCAGAGGGAGACGATGGGGTTAATTTACTCAATTGCCAGTGTAGCCAAAAGCAGCCAATCAGATTCTAGCTATCGTTCACTCATACTGTACCAGATAAATAATAGCTAGACTCTGAATGGTGGAAATATCAACTCCTCCTCTTTTTATTTTTGGACACTTAAGTAAATATACAAAATAGTTTAAAAAAACAAAGATCTTGGGTCATAAATTATCGCCAGATCTACCTCCTCCGAGAGTGTGTTCACAGGAACTTACAATCTATCAGAAGACAGGTCAGCAAAGAAGCTATAAAAAATTAAGGGAAGAGGCCGAGTTAAGAGTGACACATAGGGCCAGTCTGGATGAAGTTAGAGGGGAAGTGAACAATATATGCTGCACTGCACTGCACTACCAACAGGGGGCAGCATTCCTAATTCACTTATTGACATCATAACCCTGTTCCCTTGATTCTTGTGCTACTACAGTACAGCCTGGTAGAGATGTAAATATCACTCTGTAAGAGGAAAGAATAGGGTTATTAGTTATTAGGTGGTAACAGTGCAGGAACTGGTGCTTAAAATACACAGCAATAACATTCCATCCCCAAATCTGTCTAATTTTCTTCTGGCGCCATCTTGTGGTTACAGAGCAGTACTGATACACAGGTCTTTACCACACTGTTTTATAAGGCTGTGTGTAACGTACAATCATATTTTAGTGTCATTTGTATAACCCATGGCAGATAAGTGAAAGCTAGAATCTGACCGTACACTTCTACACTCCCTCAGAGTATTATAATGATTAGAAGCCCATGTATTATACTACATTCAGCTGCTGCTACATGACAGAACTCTCCTTTCGTACCAATAACCTCAGATTGCTGCTTTTTTATATCTCTATATAATCCTAACAGGAATGCAAGCTGCATTAACCCTGCGATCCGCAGAGGGTTGCAATGAGGCCTTCTGCCCATCGAATAGCAATATATGTAATATAACGCCTTCTAAACATGACTGATTTGTGCCTTGACCATATCGGGCTCCATTGAATGTATTTTTCTTTTTCTGTTTTTTTTACTACTAACCGGATAAAATTACATTTTTACATTTTTCCTGCGCTGATGATTGTGTTTTCTATTAATTGTACTAACAACTACTTTTTTAATGAAGCTGTAATTTCTCGTGATTTAACATGTTGATAATTAGCTCTTTTGATTATTGGGGATTATTAGTGTACATTCCAAAAGGCATTTTTTTGCTCCTATCATAAACGGCTTTCCATCATAACATCATGTGATTATTCTTTCAAAATACAAATATTTCAGTTTTTTAATGGTCGATAATGAAAACCAGGGGCTGTCGATTTAATCAAATGTCTAAGGAAGAAAAGAGGATGTGTTGCTGAGAGCAGCCAATTAGATTCTAGTGATTCTGTTCTAGAATGTACACAATAAAAAAAATAGCTGGAATCTGATTGGTTGCTATGGGCCACACCTCCACGTTCCCTATTAAGGACTGCCCCCGAGGTCCCACCTGTGTTTATTTTGGTACTTCTGAAGAAAAGGGACTCGAGAAGTGAAAAAATGTAGATGTTACACGATACCCCACTACTGTGACTTTCAATAAAGCTTTTTATCTCCTAAGATGCTGCTTGATTCTTATTTATGTGTTAATTATTTATGAGAGTGAAAGAGGGGACATCAGAAATGAGGGCAATACATTTTGTTGGCTCTTGTGGTAGCTGGACTGTGCTGCTTTTACCCAGCATCCCACAGCGGGGGGAAGACAAATAGTTTCCCGCATATGTGTGCCTAAGGTTTAATTACCAGAAACCTGTCCAAAATCCCCCAATTGCTTTCATACACAATAAAACTTAATAAGTTTTACTAAGACACCAGGACTCATTAAACATACATTAATTGCAGGGTCTGTAACGTTTTCCACATAGGATCACACCATTGCCATATAGCGTCCATTGTTGCTGTAGTTGGTAACCCTTACCCTCCTGGGACAGTCTGACACCGATATCCCAGATATATCCTGGTGATTATGGCACTGTGCCAGAAGTGGGTGATGATTTCCTGACTCAGGGTGCATTGTGGGATGGGGGGTACGAATGCGCCAGGAGGGTTTGTAAGCATAGGAATGATTGCACCAAGATTATATTCAAGAGGTTGCAGAATTGAAGAGATGATATATTCCACTGAACACCCGCTGTGGACAGCCTTATCACCCAACCTCTCGCCCACTCTCTGATACACCCACATTTATTCTTTATTTTTATTGAATCATCTGGTTCAGTGAACACGTATCAGTCATCACGTACAAAGGATCTCATACAGTAAACTTTATTCTTTATTTGTATGATAAGTTCTGCAAATTATCATGAACAACATTGTAAAGTCAGTTAGTTCTATTCCCCTGGAGTACTAGCCCCCGAAAGCACATGCAGTAGGGCCCCATTTATTTTACCCCCATCCCATAGAAAAACTGCCCCTGAGGTAATGTCCCTCTTTAGCTATCACCCCAGACATTAGAGCCATCTGGGCAATTGGGACAAGATAAGACCCGCCCCTGATATACCCAAACACCGCCCACTTCCACATGAAGCCACACCCACAAGAGCCACACCCTCTCTGTCTCAGGGCAGTTTGAAGGAAAGATACAAGGGCAGAGTCTGAAGCAAGCAGAAGGAGTACAGGGTAATGTAAGTATCAGAGGGGTATCTCCGCCGCCTCATTAGACAGGGCCGTAAAAGCGTCTGTACGCCTCCTGGAATCCGATGTGGTCAGCCAGCTCATCGCAGCTGGGGTTCAGCTCACACACCTCCCTCTTAGCCTCCAGGGGGGATCTCACGACTGTGCCATACACCCTGCCACAATAAGGAAACATCATTACAATATATAAATTACTTACAATGCAAAAATCTCAAACACTTTACCCCACAGCACACTATAACCTAGTCACAATATCCCCCAAAGTATACTATAATCCCAGTCACACAACCCGCAGTGAGTACACTAAAATCCCGGTCACACAACCCGCAGTGAGTACACTTTAATTTTAGTCACACAGACAGCAGTGAGTACACTATAATCCTGGTCACACAGCCTGCTGTGAGTACACTATAATCCCGGTCACACAGCCTGCAGTGAGTACACTATAATCCTAGTCACACAGCCTGCAGTGGGTACACTATCATGGTTTGATACTCACAGGTTGTGGATGTTGCTGCGTCTGTGTCTTCTGGCGAAATTGGCTGAATCTTGTCTGGAGATGAAGGCTGGGGGAGGGGGGTGAAGTGGTGTTACTGGGGAGCAGCGAGAGGAGATGGGTACATGTAGGGGGTCACACAGTGCCACTTCTCCTGTCTATATACTGGCTGTAATTCTCAGTAGACTGGGGTATTACAGAATATAACAGGGGTAACCGAGGGTAGACTGGGGTATTACAGAATATAACAGGGGTAACAGAGGGCATACTGGGGTTTTACAGACTATAGCAGGGGGCAGAGTGGGGTATAAAAGAATATAATAGAGTAACAGAGGGCAGACTGAGGTATTACATACTATAACAGGGTAACAGAGGGCAGAGAGGGGTATTACAGAATATAACAGGGGTAACAGAGTGCAGACTGGGGCATTACAGAATATAACAGGGGTAACAGAGAGCAGACGGGGGCATTACAGAATATAACAGGGATAAGAGGGGCTATTATTACCTACCTTCAGAGCTGCGGGAGTCAGCCATACTGCTGTGATGAGGATCTGAAGAAACAGAGATAACACCTCATCTATCAGCACATACAACCTGTATATTATATATAACTATGTATAACACTGTGCCCCTGTACATTCTATATAACTGTGTATAACACTGTGCCCCTGTATATTATATAAAACTATGTATAACACTGTGCCCCTGTACATTCTATATAACTGTGTATAACACTGTGCCCCTGTACATTCTATATAACTGTGTATAACACTGTGCCCCTGTACATTCTATATAACTGTGTATAACACTGTGCCCCTGTACATTCTATATAACTGTGTATAACACTGTGCCCCTGTACATTCTATATAACTGTGTATAACACTGTGCCCCTGTACATTCTATATAACTGTGTATAACACTGTGCCCCTGTACATTCTATATAACTGTGTATAACACTGTGCCCCTGTACATTCTATATAACTGTGTATAACACTGTGCCCCTGTACATTCTATATAACTGTGTATAACACTGTGCCCCTGTACATTCTATATAACTGTGTATAACACTGTGCCCCTGTACATTCTATATAACTGTGTATAACACTGTGCCCCTGTACATTCTATATAACTGTGTATAACACTGTGCCCCTGTACATTCTATATAACTGTGTATAACACTGTGCCCCTGTACATTCTATATAACTGTGTATAACACTGTGCCCCTGTATGGTTCCTGTATACAGTGTGCAGTATATGGTTCCTGTATACAGTGTGCAGTATATGGTTCCTGTATACAGTGTGCAGTATATGGTTCCTGTATACAGTGTGCAGTATATGGTTCCTGTATACAGTGTGCAGTATATGGTTCCTGTATACAGTGTGCAGTATATGGTTCCTGTATACAGTGTGCAGTATATGGTTCCTGTATACAGTGTGCAGTATATGGTTCCTGTATACAGTGTGCAGTATATGGTTCCTGTATACAGTGTGCAGTATATGGTTCCTGTATACAGTGTGCAGTATATGGTTCCTGTATACAGTGTGCAGTATATGGTTCCTGTATACAGTGTGCAGTATATGGTTCCTGTATACAGTGTGCAGTATATGGTTCCTGTATACAGTGTGCAGTATATGGTTCCTGTATACAGTGTGCAGTATATGGTTCCTGTATACAGTGTGCAGTATATGGTTCCTGTATACAGTGTGCAGTATATGGTTCCTGTATACAGTGTGCAGTATATGGTTCCTGTATACAGTGTGCAGTATATGGTTCCTGTATACAGTGTGCAGTATATGGTTCCTGTATACAGTGTGCAGTATATGGTTCCTGTATACAGTGTGCAGTATATGGTTCCTGTATACAGTGTGCAGTATATGGTTCCTGTATACAGTGTGCAGTATATGGTTCCTGTATACAGTGTGCAGTATATGGTTCCTGTATACAGTGTGCAGTATATGGTTCCTGTATACAGTGTGCAGTATATGGTTCCTGTATACAGTGTGCAGTATATGGTTCCTGTATACAGTGTGCAGTATATGGTTCCTGTATACAGTGTGCAGTATATGGTTCCTGTATACAGTGTGCAGTATATGGTTCCTGTATACAGTGTGCAGTATATGGTTCCTGTATACAGTGTGCAGTATATGGTTCCTGTATACAGTGTGCAGTATATGGTTCCTGTATACAGTGTGCAGTATATGGTTCCTGTATACAGTGTGCAGTATATGGTTCCTGTATACAGTGTGCAGTATATGGTTCCTGTATACAGTGTGCAGTATATGGTTCCTGTATACAGTGTGCAGTATATGGTTCCTGTATACAGTGTGCAGTATATGGTTCCTGTATACAGTGTGCAGTATATGGTTCCTGTATACAGTGTGCAGTATATGGTTCCTGTATACAGTGTGCAGTATATGGTTCCTGTATACAGTGTGCAGTATATGGTTCCTGTATACAGTGTGCAGTATATGGTTCCTGTATACAGTGTGCAGTATATGGTTCCTGTATACAGTGTGCAGTATATGGTTCCTGTATACAGTGTGCAGTATATGGTTCCTGTGTAAAGTGTGTGCAGTATAGGGTTCCTGTGTAGTGTGTGTGCAGTATAGGGTTCCTGTATAAGGTGTGTGTGCAGTATAGGGTTCCTGTATAAGGTGTGTGTGCAGTATATGGTTCCTGTATAAGGTGTGTGTGCAGTATATGGTTCCTGTATAAGGTGTGTGTGCAGTATATGGTTCCTGTATAAGGTGTGTGTGCAGTATATGGTTCCTGTATAAGGTGTGTGTGCAGTATATGGTTCCTGTATAAGGTGTGTGTGCAGTATATGGTTCCTGTATAAGGTGTGTGTGCAGTATATGGTTCCTGTATAAGGTGTGTGTGCAGTATATGGTTCCTGTATAAGGTGTGTGTGCAGTATATGGTTCCTGTATAAGGTGTGTGTGCAGTATATGGTTCCTGTATAAGGTGTGTGTGCAGTATATGGTTCCTGTATAAGGTGTGTGTGCAGTATATGGTTCCTGTATAAGGTGTGTGTGCAGTATATGGTTCCTGTATAAGGTGTGTGTGCAGTATATGGTTCCTGTATAAGGTGTGTGTGCAGTATAGGGTTCCTGTATAAGGTGTGTGTGCAGTATAGGGTTCCTGTATAAGGTGTGTGTGCAGTATAGGGTTCCTGTATAAGGTGTGTGTGCAGTATAGGGTTCCTGTATAAGGTGTGTGTGCAGTATAGGGTTCCTGTATAAGGTGTGTGTGCAGTATAGGGTTCCTGTATAAGGTGTGTGTGCAGTATAGGGTTCCTGTATAAGGTGTGTGTGCAGTATATGGTTCCTGTATAAGGTGTGTGTGTGCAGTATATGGTTCCTGTATAAGGTGTGTGTGCGGTATATGGTTCCTGTATAAAGTGTGTGTGTGCAGTATATGGTTCCTGTATAAAGTGTGTGTGTGCAGTATATGGTTCCTGTATAAGGTGTGTGTGCAGTATATGGTTCCTGTATAAGGTGTGTGTGCAGTATATGGTTCCTGTATAAGGTGTGTGTGCAGTGTATATAATAATATGAATAAATAATGGCTTTATCTCTAGGGGTTTGGGGGGTGACGGACTCACCTCTGCGCCCCAGGACCAGAGCAACCATCCCCAGGAGCAGGGTGAGTAGGACCAGCTTCATGGCTGTAGATCTTGTGCTGTGTGCAGTGTCTATGTCCAGCTCTCACAGCGCCATCATTATATACCCCCTGTCCTGGCATCACCCCTCTGCCAGACTCTATGCCAGGGGTCTGTGGTACCCGGCCATTCTGCTGCCCAAAAATCACTATGCTATGTCCGTACTGTGTAAACATAGAATTACCCGGCGGTCAGGAATTAACCCTCTCCATGCCAGGCCCCCGGTCTATATAGCTACAGGTGATTAATATTATCGCCATATGAAAACAATATTTATCAGGGGACAGGACAAGGCAATATATATTTATAGGCTATGGGCCAGATTTACTAAGCTGCCGGTTTGGAAAAGTGGAGATGTTGCCCATAGCAACCAATCAGATTCTAGCTCTCACTTTCCTATTACATACTAGAGAATGTCAGCTATAATCTGATTGGTTGCTATGGGCAACAACTTTTCCAAACCCGCAGCTTAGTAAATCTGGCCCTTTATGTCTGAAACAGGCTTCAACAGGAACAATGTTAATTGATGTGTAATGTAATTGCTCATATTTTCACAGCTAGGGGGCACTGTTGTATTAGTCTCTACAGTCACTACAGTCTGTTGTATAACGTCTCTCCTGTGTGACATCTCTCCTGTGTGACATCTCTCCTGTGTGACATCTCTCCTGTGTGACATCTCTCCTGTGTGGGAGATACAGGGTTAAGCATATCTCCGGCTCTGAGGTTATAATGTCCGGGTAGGAAGCCGCAGTGGATTACACGTGTTGGCTGGTTCCTCGTTTTCTGTGTTATTAATGTGAACAGGGAAACGTTTCCGCCGCTGGTCAGACCTCAAATGGCAGAGTGCGGCAGACGAACTCCGCGACTTGGGGTTACTGAGGTAGAGAGCCCAGAGCCACGTGTTCAGAGAGCCCGGGAACTGCGCATTTTATGCTCCAAGTAACCAACAAAAGATAAAACATCAACACACAAATATACCGCTATATCATCGAAGGCATCAGAATACATGAGCAGGGAGCGCGGATAAGATGGTAACACAAATATACCACAGTATCCTTGAAAGTATCAGAATACATGAGCAGGGAGCGCGGATAAGACGGTAACACACAAATATACCGCCGTATCATCAAAGGCATCAGAATACACGAACAGAGTGCGGATAAGACGGTAACACATAAATATACCACAGTATCCTTGAAAGCATCAGAATACATGAGCAGGGAGCGCGGATAAGACGGTAACAAGTATACCGCCATATCATCAAAGTCATCAAAATACAGCAGCAGGGAGCACGGATAAGCCATCAACACATAAATATACCGCCGTATCATCAAAGTCATCACAATACAGCAGCAGGGAGCGCGGATAAGACGGTAACATACAAATATACCGCCGTGTTATCGAAGGCATCAGAATACACGAGCAAGGAGTGCGGATAAGACGGTAACAGATTTTATTCAAATTTTATTTAAAGATTTGCCATTTAGATGATTCTATTAACCCTCCTCATGCCGTATCCGGTGCTCTCGGTAGTGGTATTTCTGATAAATAAATATATATTTAGGTGTGATATGAAGCGGTGAAGGTCGTAAAATGGTCAGCAAACCCGCCAGCATTCAATGGCGACAGGTTTATTTGTTTGGCTTTCCTCGATCTGACAGGGTTGCTAATGACTAAAATATTGTAATGATGACAATTATCGAACAGCAGCCCTAATTACTAATGAAAGATGCTAATTACCTCTAAAAGATGCAACTACAGCTCCAGCGGAGAATACAGGTGAGGACAGGCGATGGAGAAGAGGACAGAGGGAGAGAAAGAGGAAAGGCGGAAGAGAAGAGGACAGGACAGGCGGGATAAAAAGAGGACAGAGGGGACAGGACAAGGGGAGGGAAAGAGGACAGGGGGGGGGGAAGA
>WWET01000987.1:360678-377381 GCA_011038615.1 Limnodynastes dumerilii
CACACAGCAGCAAGGTCTCCCCCCTTACCACACAGCAGCAAGAGCCCCCAGTCACTCCCAAAATCAGGGACACTCAGCAAGGGCCATAGAGAGCTGTGTATGACCTTCTCCCTCATGACTGGAGCAGTCACCCATAATACCCCCAGTACCTGTTACTGCCCCTCCACGGTGGATGGATGCCCCCTGTGCTCCCCAGGCCCCGCTCTGTCCTGCCTGCTCCCGGCCACTCCTCCTGGGGACACCTTGCTCCACAACCTGCTGCCTGCTGCTCAATTCCGGAAGTCAGCCCAGGAGACCAATCAGAGTCAAGCATTACCTCAGAGATGGGCGGGGATTCCGAAAAATGACCAGTAACCTCGCATACCTTGTCACGTGACCCCAGTAACCCCTCTCGCCCCGTCATGTGGGAGACATCCCACTCAGCAGCCATTTTACTGTAGAATAGGGACAACGGCAATAAGCCCTCATATATAATATCACTGCCCCCCCCCCCACAGGGTACATTTAACCCCCCGACCACCAATCAGCCAGTTACCATGGCGAAAACTCTTAGTGTTGTTTCTCGAAATCACTGCCACACGCAAGATGGCCGCCGTGCCAGGCCTCATGAGAGCGCCTCTGACGTCACGCCAGGAGTTGCAATGGCCGCTGTCCCCAGGATGACATGAATGGGAGGTAAACCAGGTCTGTGATCGGTCATAAGCTGGAGCCCCAACGCTGCAGACAGCTGGAGGTCCACAGAGCACCCTTGGTAATTCTATTTATATAATGTACATAGCTAGAACCTGGATCCTATGGAATCTCTAGCAGGTGTATTCTCTGTTATTATTGGCTGTATATCCTGGATCCTCTCTGATCTCTAGCAGGTGTCTCCTCTGTTATTAATGGTTGTATAGCCTGGATCCTATGTAATTTCTAGCAGGTGTCTCATCTATTATTACTGGCTGTGTACCCTGGATCCTCTCTGATCTCTAGCAGGTGTCTCCCCTGTTACTACTGGCTGTATACCCTGGATCCTCAATGATCTCTAGCAGGTGAATCCTCTGTTATTATTGGCTGTATACCCTGGACCCTCTCTGATCTCTAGCGGATCTCCCCTGTTATTATTGGCTGTATACCCTGGATCCTCTCTGATCTCTAGCAGGTGTCTCCCCTGTTATTATTGGCTGTATACCCTGGATCCTATCTGATCTCTAGCAGATCTCCCCTGTTATTATTAGCTGTATAGCCCGTAGTCTCTTCCTCCAGGTCTCCCGAATATCGGCGATGAACAGGCCTGCGGTTCGTATCCGAGGCATCTGTGGGATGTCATTGTCTGGTGCTGCCTGATACTAGCAGATAGCAGCATTGACCACGGCTCTTGCCGTACACGTTGACCCCCGTAGCGGAAGCAATACCAGTAGTATGGGGAACGCGTTTGCACTGTCCTCCTCCCAGGTGCCCTGGATAATGCGGATGAAGCCGGCACCTTTACCCAATCCGGGGAGCTTCGATGAACTCCATAAGAACTGCAAAGGTCAGTATTACTGAGAATCGTTTCTTATTAGGTATTATTATCTTTAATTGTATATATTCTAGTCACGCCATTCAGCTGTGATGACTTTCTGGCACACAAACATGGCTGTTATTCCCAGACACTCAGCATGTCATGTGACGGCAGATGGTGGAAGATCTGTCTGTGCACTTGGAGCTCAGAACACTGTTTCCGAGCCTAAGTCGTGCTTTGTGACTGTGGTTGCCATGGTAACAATATTTGTTTTTGCCCTGATGCAATGCAGCTGCTGTGCGTCAGTGATTGTGGGTTCTCTGTTTCTTATTGCAGAAGTGTTCCCGCAGCAGGTGGAGGGCGTGAAACTCATCATTAATAAGATCCTGAGCAGCCATTTACAGGTATATGTATGTCCGCCACTGTTACCCCACATACAGGATGCTCTGCAGTAAAGGCACAAAACAGGACAGTCAGAAGATGGTGTAAGATGGGGCGAGGACATGTGGGGGACACAACTGTAGGAGGGGGCTGTGGGGGTGCCATGGGTGGGAAGAGGCGTTGGAGTTTGTAGAAGGGTCCTGCCCTGTTACGTCATGTGACCGCCGCAGAGCCTGTCCTGTTACATGTCACGTGACTGCCATAGAGCCCGCCCAGTGCCGATAACATGTCATGTGACCACTGCAGGGCCTGTCCTGTGCCGTTACGTCATGTGACCGCTAATGTTTCTCTGCCCTCAGGTCAGCCACCATATCCATATGAGCACCATCGGCCTGTCCAGCTACCACTTCAATGCCAAGTACACAGGGGACCAGCAGCCAGGCCCCAATGAGGTATAGGCCCCTCTGCTGTTTTATAGACATGAGCAACAGAGAACTCCTATATCCTGCGAGAGATGGTCTCTGCATGTGTAGAACTGATGTGTCCCTCCCTCCCTTCTTATTCCCCTTCTACCCTTGTTATACCTCCCCTCCTTATCACCTCCCCTTCCTTACTACTCCCCCCTCTCCTTATCACCTTGTGTCCACCCCCGATTATCCCCCCTCCTCCTCTCCTTATCACCTTGTGTCATTCCCCTCTCCTCCTCTCCTTATCCCCTTTTGTGTGTCCCCCTGCTTATCTCCTCCCCTCCTTATCATCTTGTCCCCCCCTCTGCCCCCTTTCTCTCTCCAAGTCATTCCCTCTGTTGACTGGAGATTTGGATAACACCGGCAGTCTTAACGCCCAGGTCCTCTGTCTACTCGCCGAACGCATCCAATCCAAGGCTGTTTTCCAGGTAAGCGGGCGTTCTTTTCTTGCGTTATGACTTGCATTATGACCTGCAAAATCAGACTGACCTGTGACCTCCGAGAGACCTGTGACATCAGACCTTCGACCTCAGAGAGACCTGTGACATCAGACCTATGATGTGTAGAGCGTTAATACGAATATTCTATAGTTATAAATAAATTGTCTGATCGCATAACTGTAGTTATCGCGTTGGCAAATTAACCCCACAATGCGCCTGTGTCCATCACCAAAATTGTTCCCCCTTCCCACAGACACATCACTCCAAGTTCCTCACTTGGCAAGTGGACATGGAATACAGAGGGGACGACTGTACGGGGACTCTCACCCTGGGAAACCCAGATGTCATCAATGAATCTGGTAAGTGGCTGTTACTGTATAATAAGATTCCCCATAACATTGTAGTCAGTCTATATTCTCCTCGTGTTTGTGGGGCGTCCTTGCCGTCACTCTGTGCTCCTCTCTCAAATCTCTGTAAACATCCGAGAGGGATAATTTCCTTCTAGCTAACGTGAACCCTGGACGTGTTAGAACGTGAGCTTCTGTGGTGCAGACAGGAATGATTTCATAGTAAGGGAATTGGTTACGCTTAAAATGGCCGCCTTGCGTTCCCTAAAGGGCTCCAGGAAGGGCTTAGAATCCTGTCATGAATACAAATAAAACATTTTATTACTACGGATTACATGTTATGTGCAGTTAGGTTCAGAGCTGGGGACGTAGATGACCGTTATCAGACATCCCAGCAATCCGTCCTCTGTTCTTTGGTAATATTCAGACAGGATGTATGGTGTGCATAGGAAAACTAGCCCCCCTCCATTATAAAATACTACTTCTGGTCAACCTGGGGTTCACCACATGTTGTAATACTACATGTCCCAGCATGCTCTACTAGCTGCCAACTATGCCTCCATTGACGGGGCATGCTGGGAGTTGTAGTGTCACAGCACCTAGAGCAGGCCTGGCCAAGCCGTGGCTCTCCAGGTGTTGTGCTACTACAACTCCCAGCATGCTTTACCTGCTTAGGTATAGCTTAAAATTAACAAAGCATGCTGGAAATATGGTTTCACAACACCTGGAGAGCCTGGTTGGCCTGGCCCATGTTACAGAGACCCTCACCTTGTTGTTGCTTCCTTGCAGTGATCCTGGTGACGCACTTCCTGCAGAGCATCACTCCTCGCCTCGTCCTCGGCGGAGAGCTGGTTTATCATCAGCGGATGGGAGAGGAAGGAGCCATCTTGACGTTAGCAGGAAAATACTCTGGTACAGTTATATGGGGGGGTCACAAGGGCCCTCCAAGGGTTTATATGAAGGGGATACACATAGCCAGATCAGGGTATTCTATTTTAAAAGAGCAAATGGTATATCCCACCCCTCCCCCCCCCCATGCTCACTTTAACATGGAGCTTATTTAATGGAGCAGGCACAGCAGCTTAAATGACTGCAACACAGACTAATGGATGGATTCCTTCTGAGGGGCAGGGCTAGTCATGTCACAGCAGCTTAAATGACAGCAGCTCCAGCTCCTTTCAGACACTGTGTAAGATATGAGAGGAGCTGAATAATGTTATTGACTTTCAGAGTTTATATGAAGAGTTTTGGAGATCAAAATGTAGATTTTTTTTTTTTTTGCAAAAGTAAAAAAAATAAAATTAATTCAATAATAAATAAACAAATATATATTTCTGTTTTTGAAATGTGAGGAAGAGGCACAAAACACACGTAAGGAATGGCTGATGAATGTATCACCCCGGTGGGGTGTAATCCCTGACCTGTGGCGTGCATCCATCTTTCTTTAATCTTCTCTTTGTAGCTCAGAAATGGATTGCAACTTTAAATATCGGATACGGCGGTGCTCATGCCAGCTACTATCACAAAGCCAATGAGCAGGTGAGTCCGGGAAGCGAATCGAGCCTCCGTGTTGTCATGTAACATGTACACTGCCGTTTCTCCATATCGGGACAGGTCGTACAAACCGGTAAAGGGCAGAACTTCTCTGTACCATCCTGCGATCGTCATATAACACAAGCTTTATATTCCCTGCTTCCTCCTGTGCTGGGTGAATGTCCATGTGCTGTGAATGATAGGGTTATGAGGGCATTTATAGGCCATTGTGTGGTCACATGACTGCCTGGTGACTTGTAATATCCTTATAATGTACGACAGAGTGTAAATTATAACATGGATTATCCGCTTTCCCTGCAGATCCAGGTCGGCGTGGAGTTTGAAGCCAACACGCGGCTCCAGGAGACCTCCTTTGCTTTCGGCTACCACCTGAACCTGCCCAAAGCCAACATGGTCTTTAAAGGCTCCGTGGACAGCTCGTGGTGTGTGGGGGCAGTGCTGGAGAAGAAATTACCCCCTCTGCCGGTCACCCTGGCACTGGGCGCATTCATGAACCACTGGAAGAATAAATTCCACTGCGGCTTCAGCATCATGGTGGGATGACGGGAACGCGGCAGTTGGCGTTTATAAAGGGACAAAGCGACTCGCCCCCACCCCTCCTCCACCCACGGGAAATTTCAGGACAATGGTGGCCATGTGTGTTTCCTTTGATACAGATAAAGTTATTTTTGTTTCAAATGTTTAAAGCTGGAGCCGCGACCAATATGGAATCTCCCGCGTGAGATGTTACAGGCAAATAAATGGTTAATTGTCCCTACAAAACGGAGAATCCGATACGGTGAAGGACGCCACTTCACCCAACGCGGCCACTCGCTGGAGCCGTTCTCAGGCCTTCCTGTCTCAGGGCCTCATCTGCTGCCATTTCCTCTCCGATCACCTGATTACCCACCTCCTGCGGCGATGTGGACTAACGAGGGACTGGTGGGGTGGACTCTATTGTCTGATCTACTGCTTCATTCCATATTTATTGCACCTCCTGTTGTGTGACGGTCACAGGAGCTACGTTCCTATTTATAAAATCGATGTTTCCCAAATTACACTTCTCGTTTGTGTGTGTCCTTACTGTGTGACAAGTGTTTGAGCCATTGCTGTTAACATTTCGATGCTGTGGGGTCATGTGATGCAAGTGTGGGGGGGTCATATGATGCATGCAGGGGGATCATGTGATGCAAGTGTGTGAGGTCATGTGCTACAATCTGTGTTATAATATGCAGTATAATGTGCAGTCTTCCCCCATCTGACAAATACTTTGTGTTCTAGGAGCATGTACGCAATCTACGTAACGAAACGGTACGTATTTAGCGTAAAATAATTACTATGCATGCATAGTAGCTATAAAAGGATAACTAGGCTTGTAAGTAAAAAAAAATTTGGTGTCGTGAATCCGGTCCCTAGTCTTTAGGCGTCTCCTGCAACTTCCAAAAGAACAAGTTATTTTAATTAATTTAAATGTTAGTCATTTTAATAAAATGTAGTTTTTTCAGCTGGAAATCACACAGTCGCCATAAAGTGCAGGCACTACAGTGTCCCAGACGTGTGGCCATACTTGTCATCGCCCTTGCCTCCAGGCCGTGGCGTTGCTGTGGTTGCGGGGTCAGTGTTAGAGACCGGTTTTGGAAAGGTTGTGGTGTCGGAAATGTGAATTCTTGTCCTATAGTTGGATAAGTGATATGCAGGAAAAGATAGGACCGGGGTAGGGGGGGATAAGTCAGTGCTGTAATACTGGACATTCATATCCACCTCCAACTGGACGTATGACAGTGACAGGTATCCTTTGTACAGTGCTGCATGATATGGCACCTCTATATGAATGAGGTGCAGGAGGAAGTGTCTGGCTGGCAGGAAGTCAGGCGAGTGCAGGAAAATTCCTTCCCCCCATAATGACCTTCTTATGTGCGATCTCTCGCTGCGTGTGGCTCGGTCAGTGATTCCGTGTTATTGGTTCTGTGTAAGAGCCCTTTAATGGTTGCTGTGTTTGCAAGCTCTCTGAGCTGACGGCCAGCCACAGAGCAGGATACCAGAGACGGGGGCCATAAATAATGCAGGGACCTGGGGAACAATGGGCCGCCCCTCCCCCTGCTCACCTGGCCGTCCTCCTCTGCCGCAGTGCCCTGTAATGCCCTGGCACTCAGCAGCTGGTACATACACAGACGGTGCAGCGATGGGGATTGTACAGGTGGATGCAGTTATTGTGGGCTCTAAATATAGCTCCATGTGGGCTGTGAGGGGGAAGATTTTATGCAGCTGCAAACGACAACATAACAAGTCCAAATCACTCTAAACTGCAGGCGGCCCATTACATTGCGCCAACACAAATCAGAGTTATTAGGGACGTGTCCCAGCTGCAGCATACGAATAAAGCTGTTCAGTATTTGTATGACACATGCTGGGGCCACTGAGACATTGATCAGCTTTGTCAGGGATCCCAGATAACGTAAGATACTTTACATCTAACTGGGGACTTGTCCAATCGTCTTCAGATCTAAGGGCGATATTCGGAGATCCGTGACTTTAAAGGTACGCAAATATACACACGCACGATGCAAGGAACACCTACCAAAGCCCACTTTCCTTCATTTAAATGCCTATTCTTCTGTGCGTAATTTTGCGTCGCATATCCGTGCGTATGTACCCATGTGCCATTCACAAGTCCGTCCGTGAGGTACTTCCGTGCGTATAGTCTACGTGAACTACGTAAATAAAGTTACTATGCATACTCAGTTGAAACATACCTAAAAATACGCATGGGACTCGCCGTGAAAACGGATCTCTGAATACCGCCCTAAGTCTCTACCAGGCAGCTTACACAGTCCTACAGCAGACCAAGATTACACTCAATCCATGTACACACCACTCTCCAATGTTACACAGATACAACACCCAATCCATGTACACACTCTCCAATGTTACACAGATACAGCACCCAATCCATGTACACACTGTCCAATGTTACAACAGATACAACACCCAGTCTATTACATGCACTTGTCCAATGATCTTCCACCTGGATCTACGGAGAGGGTGATCAGGATTGGATACTCCGAGCAGTCATGTGAGTGTACACACTTACACAATGTCTGCCCAACTGGACGGTCGGAGGTCAAACTGGACGTGAATTGAAAAAGTGTGAACCCGGTTTTAATGACTGACTTTGATCAATAGGTAAGATACCTTCATAGCAATGAATAATGATAAAGAAGAGCTATTTTTCTACCTATTTTATATCGAATCATCTGAAAAATATTTTCAATAATCCAGAAACAGCATTTTGTTTCTTGAATACATCTATAATCTGAGGCTGTGAAACAGAAGCTTGCAATCATTTTATTCTATGGCGTATTTGCTACCGCTGCTACATAAACGTCTTATAATCTTTGGTCTGTTCTTCGGTCTAACATGAAGATTCTGAATGGATCCAGAAGAAATGACTTCTGAACAAATAAAAACCCACAAAACCTCCTTCTCAAAAATATCAATCTCTTTATTTATATTTATACATTTTATCTCACAGCACCTGGGCGTCCGCAGGGAACAGGACACCAGAAAGAAGGTCAAGGTGCCAAAAAAATACATTTTTTACAAACAGATTTCAAAAGCTTCGATGAACAATGATTGAAATGATTAGCATTTCCCAGAAACATGGTAACAGAAAACGTAATATGCGGCTTATCGTTAATTGGGCGGAGTTTTGTCCAAAAGTAGGTGTTTCAGTCCATATAAGGGTGAGGCTTATTTGCCTTATTAATCTCTATATGTTTTTGTTCCATCTCACAATCATTAAAGAAAATAAATACATTTTTCCGTTGATAATTACCATTTGAAAAGCATGCACATTGCTGTGGTGGAGTACCCTCCTTTAGCCAGTAGGTGGTGCTGTATAATTGATTTTGCTCTGCAAGTATAACTGTCCCTTACACAAGTCAGCTGTCCCAATCTAGGCACTACAGTCCCTGCCTAAATTTCAATAATCAGCCCACACATTGATTAGAACTAGTGATACTGACCATGTTTATGTGTGTCCCTATTGACCTGATTGGCTGCATATTGGTTCATCTAACAAAATGGCTGTGTACACTGCGGGTAGGTGATAAATTCAATTATAGGCTTCACTTGTAACTCATAAATGATGCACCAGCAGCAGTAAGAGCACTGGTGTTGTATACATAATATATGGTGTGTAAGAGGGTCCCACAGCATTGCACAGTATGTAATGTAAAAGACATTAGAGTTCATTTAATATTCCTAGCATACTATACACAACCATTGATCTTATTTCCGGGGTGACTCCATTATCAGTCATTATAAGGTGCTCAAGATAATATATATATAATGTATTCTATTGAGAGTGTGGCTGTTTATGTGCAGTTTATAATCTTATGTACCAGGGGTAAAGCCCTAATAATGAGCTGTTATCTTCTGCATAATCTATGTGTGGTATTTACAAACATCCTTTTTCTAAGACTGTGGTTATGGTTTATGTATTGTCATTATTAAACCCACTGACAACTATTGGCATCTATTATTCTAGGTATCGCCTCCCCGACATCTAGAATTGAGAATAATAAAGTGAGATTGCACCAATCAGATTGTGAGATTTATGAATATTAAAATGTAATGGCACCAATATGATTGTGAGATTTAAGAATAACAAAATGAGATTGGACCAATCAGATTGTGAGTTTTGAGAATAATAAAGTGAGATTGCACCAATCTGATTGTGAGATTTGAAAATAATACAGTGAGATTGCACCAGTCAGATTGTCAGTTCTATTACCTTAGCTAAGGCTAATAACCTCTCCCCCATATCATGCCAGGATTGGTTCAGGAGAGCTTTTAACCAATCAAATTCAAATCAATCGAGACATTTAATCGGGCATAGAAGACTAGCCATCATTATTTTGTTGTGTTGCCGTTTGTCCTTCAAATGGGTTCAGAAGGGAACCTGAATAGAACAAAAGTCTCCACGACCATAATTCAGTTCTTATATAACACAATGACATAGACATGAGTTATTTAGAGCTTAGTGCTTGGCTAATGCCATTTAATAGCTCTCCTAGCAGCGTCTCTGAGCCTGAAACGGCCCAAAGTGAACCCAAGAGCTTGCACTCCACTATGAAGCTGTGAGTTCATATTCCCTTGTGTGCTACAAGCCAATCACTGAGAATTTTGTGCTATGAAAGGGTTTATCCTTTACCCCACAGATACAGCATCTTATTGCCCCATAGCTGGTAGATTCTAGCCCAGGCCTAGCCCCATACAGTCCATTGTGGGCTATAGGCATTGACGGAGGACAGATCTGGAGCAGGTTCTTGAAGATCCCTTGAAATTCGGAACAAATGTTCTCTGTAATACCATTAATGACACTTTACAACTTGTTATTGTGATCACTTGATGATGGACAATACTGCGACCTCTAGAGTCCTCAAGGTCTTCACCAATGTGTCAGATGCCTGTTCCAGTCTTGTCGTCCCCAGAGCTGGTCTCCCCTCTCCCCAACAATGAAGATCCCCTATAGAGGTATCGATGAAGACAGTCGAAACGCGTTAGGTTAGTGTTAGTAATGACTGATCAATATATGTAGTTGTAAAGTCCATGATCAAAGTTTTTTCTTTGACGTCACAGTCTTTTGAAGGCCGTAGTTTCATTCTCAGCTGAAAATCTCTTTCATCAGCGGTGTCATGGCGTCCGACGTCAGATTCTGGATGTGAATTAGCTGCCTGGTGTTCTCCTCGTTTAAGGTGCGAAGTTCCGCCAGCAGGGAGAGAAGTTTGGGAAACAGGAACCTAGAAGGAAACAAGGGATAATTAAATGACGTTAATGTTGGACAGCCATCTTTGTCCTTAACTTTTATGACCTCCCTGCCCCCGACTCCTCAATTACATGGCTCTCCCCGCCTATACGACGGGGATACGACCATTGTTAACTGAAGAGTCAGCCCCTTCAGCATAAATACTAACGCTGTCGGAACATCTGGCGCATGAGCGCGCAGGTGTTCCGAGACAGGGGACTTACAAAAATGACTTGCGAAAGTCCCCTGTTGGACTTAGTTCTGGATCCGGACCCTTGGACCTGATCCAGGCGCCTGTGATGTTTAGGTAAAAGTGGGTTACGTAGTGTGCGGGCACACAGCAGCTAAGCGCGATGCAGCTATGTGCCGCCACAGCTCAGATCTGATTGGGCGGTGACTGTGCGCTCTGATGAGCATGTGCAATAGAGAATCACGCAGAGGAACGTCTTGTCAGATGGGGTACAATCACCTCTGGACCAGGTCCATTGTGGACAAACAGATGGGCATAAATTGCCGGCGCCAACCCGCTAAAGTTGCAGCTTTGTGGACTCAAGTAACTGCGGCTCATTATAGCGAACGCACCAATCCTATGATCAGGCCCTGAGCTGCCGGCCTGTCTGTCTGTCCTCCAGAGTGCAGCTCTCTGTCCTGGGGCCAGATTTACTAAGCTGTGGGTTGGGAAAAGTGGAGATGTTGATCATAGCAACCAATCAGATTCTAGCTCTCACTTTCCTATTACGTACTAGAAAATGTCAGCTAGAATCTGATTGGTTGCTATGGGCAACATCTCCACTTTTCCAATCCCGCAGTTATATAAATCTGGCCCCTGGAATGATAACTCCTCCTGATAGGAGTCTGCTGGAGAGCGCTGCGTTTTAATGAGCGTCATTCATTTTCAGGATGACGGGACAGGTAGGACGCAGGGAATAGCGATGAAGAATCCACGCGGCAACCTCCCTCCTCACATTCATTGTCACACAACGTAGTCCTCTCCTCTGCACACCCACAGAATAAGCCCCTAAGCCACTCCCCCTGCACCTGGTCACAGTGACACACACACACTCGTGTTACCTGCTGTCTGGGAGCGGGTGGTGGTAGTCGATGTAGCATTTCAGGGTCAGGGCCGCCTTCTCCTGGATGTCATCTATAACGCTGCGCTCTATGACACCCGGGCGGTCTATAGACGAGCCGGAGAAAAAGAATAATTATCAATGTTATCTAGTAGCGAATAGCATCAATGAGCCAACCCGATGTCAGCACCGACTCTCACTAGCAGCATGGTAGCACAGTGGTAAGCATGGCAAGTTTGCAGTGTTGGGGTTAGGAATCCCGACAAGGTGGTTGTGTCCCTCCCTGTCCCCTCCCACACCCCAAATGTCTACAATTGTGTAAGACAGGGTATGTACACATTCCAAATACATAAGAATCCAGACCAATTGTGCACCCTTTTGGAGGACTCTCCAACATGACCCATTCCATTAGGTTCAAAACAGTCTGCTCCTCAGTTTCCAACTGTCAGTTACTATGGTAACCACCTTTGTTGAAGAGACAAATAGTTTTTTAAATATCAGTTAATTCATTTAAACCAGGTGAGTGACAGTTGGAAGCTCCGGAGCGGATTAAATTGTACCTAATGGAATGGGTCATGTTGGAGGGTCTGCTGACCCTCTGTTTTATACACTGATCGTGATGGACATTCCGGTCCAGGATTTGTTACCGGGAGAGAACAGTGCCAGCGCCTGCATCAGGACGTACTCCGGGTCGTGAAGATTCAGCTTGCGCAGGGTGATGTGGAATTTCTGGAGTGGCTCCAGGTACCACTGCTGGAACCCGGCTGTGTGCAGGAGAAGAGAGAGAGAGAACAGATGGGTTAGAGTGCAGTTATACAGTCATACCAGCAGGGGACAGTGTTAGTGACTCTAGGTGCTGGACATAGGCTTCATGTAAGAGAAAAAAAAATAATATTCAATAAATTCTAATTAATACCATTATATTTAAGATTTAGGCGAAAGTAACAGAAAGACACACATTTTTTACACATTCAGCAATTGAGACAAAAATAGTCAAAGAGTGAGGCAATTCATCAGGATGGGGGGAGGCTGAATGAGGCTAAATGATGGTAAGAAAACTTTCCCTAAGGAGAAACGCCTAGCAGCCTAAGGGCCACACTTCACCCTTCTGGGCAGTATCCTGACCCTTCCTAACTATTCTAAGATTACATAAACACCCCCACATGCAGTACGTTACGGATTAGACAGAGATGCGGGGTGTAGACACGGAAAACAGGAACTCCGGTGCACAGCGGATAGAACCCAGGCAGACCGACCGTAAAAGGACTGGAGGGCATGTTGAGGGGGCCATACTTACTCATGGCGCCATCCTGTATACTGAGCTTCATCCCTCCAAATTCCCACATATTACTTTCCAGGTTGAAGGTGGTGTTAAACTGAATGTGGCTGACCTCCATGGTGGCTCCCTTCAGAAGAGAGATCTGGTCATCGATCGTTAGAGATCTGATGGGGTGGAAACGGGATTATTGCTGTGTGAATGTTGGATAATATAGCTGTGTCTATGAAAAATTCATATTTTACAGACTAAGGGCCAGATGTACTAAGCTGTGGGAAAGGAGAAGTGGAGATGTTGCCCATAGCAACCAATGAGATTCTAGCTGACATTTTTTAGTATGTAATAGGAAAGTGAGAGCTAGAATCTGATTGGTTGCTATAGGCAACATCTCCACTTTTCCAAACCCGGAGCTTAATAAATCTGGCCCTAAGTTGTAGTTTAAATAAAAGAATACAGTACATGTGTTATCCATGACGACCATCAATTACAAACGAATCTCAGGGTGATTTTTATAGCACTATAAAGGCGCTGCACCAAAGGGGTGTGTCCTGTAGCATCAAAGGGGTGTGTTATATACCACCAAAGGGGTGTGCTGTGAATAGCTCCACCCATGGGTGTGTCTGGTGCTGCCAGAAAAACTGCTTCTCAAGGAGTCAGGGAGATCACCCACTCTTCAGGGAGATCACCCGCTGTTTAGGGAGTCAGGGAGATCACCCGCTCTTTAGGGAGTCAGGGAGAGAACCCGCTCATCAGGGACATCACCAACTTTTCAGAGAGTCAGGGAGGTTTCCCACTCTTCAGGGAGTCAGGGAGATCACCCACTCTTGGGGAGTGTTGTAACTATGATGTTAACCATATCATCCAATCAGATTTTGTCTTTCATTGTTTTGACAATGTAGGACATGAATGATAGCTAGAATCTGATTGGTTGCTCTGGGGAGGTGCATATAAAAGTGCATTACGTAAATGTAGATTAGACACACAATGTTAGTACAGTCGTCTGCACAGCATTCTGAGAGCCTAGTCCAGCTATGGCAGAGCACACGCGGACTCACCGAAAAACCGGAATCTCTTTGGCAAATTTGATGACCTGCTGGATCATGTAGGTGCCGAGGTCGGCAAAATGGGGCAGATCCTTGGGATCCGACTTGGTGGCGCCGTCTGTCATCTGTTGTGCGCTGGGCGATGGGTCAATGCAACTGGGACTATTGGGGGACAAACATGGAGGGGAGGTGGACGGGGATGAGGAGTAATCCCAGCTGACTGTCTGTAATATAAGCCGAGGCTGGGAAAGGAAAGAGGGGAAGGTGAGATTACAATACCTCTGTATACAATCACAGCTATATCCAATACCTGATATACAGTCACCGATACCTGATATACAGTCACTGATACCTGGATACACAGTCACTGATACCTGGATACACAGTCACCGATACCCGGATACACAGTCACCGATACCTGATATACAGTCACCGATACCTGATATACAGTCACTGATACCCAGATACACAGTCACCGATACCCGGATACACAGTCACCGATACCTGATACACAGTCACCGATACCTGGATACACAGTCACCGATACCTGATATACAGTCACCGATACCTGGATACACGGTCACTGATACCTGATACACAGTCACCAAAACCTGATATACAGTCACCGATACCTGGATACACAGTCACCGATACCTGATATACAGTCACCGATACCTGGATATACAGTCACCGATACCTGATACACAGTCACCGAAACCTGATATACAGTCACCGATACCTGGATACACAGTCACCGATAACTGATACACAGTCACCGATAACTGATACACAGTCACCGATATCCGGATACGCAGTCACTGATACCTGGATACACAGTCACCGAAACCTGATATACAGTCACCGATACCTGGATACATAGTCACTGATACCTGATACGCAGTCGCTGATACCTGATACACAGTCACTGATACTTGATACACAGTCACTGATACTTGGATAGAATCAATGAGCCAGCCAGCTTTATTAAGCTTTATTACTTCTGTCATAGGGCGTCTCTCGCTTCATATAATTATGCTGCTGCCTGTTATTGTCCTCTGTTATCAGCTATGTTGGATCCGTCCGGATACACAGTCACCGATACCTGGACACACAGTCACCTATACCCGGACACACAGTCATCGATACCTGGATACACAGTCACTGATACCTGGATACACAGTCACTGATACCCGGATACGCAGTCACCTATACCCAGACACACAGTCATCGATACCTGGATACGCAGTCACCGATACCTGGACACACAGTCACCGATACCTGGATATACAGTCACCGAAACCTGGATACACAGTCACTGATACCTGGATACACAGTCACTGATACCTGGATACACAGTCACCTATACCCGGACACACAATCATCGATACCTGGATACGCAGTCACCGATACCTGGACACACAGTCACCGATACCTGGATACACAGTCACCGAAACCTGGATACACAGTCACTGATACCTGGATACACAGTCATTGATACCTGGATACACAGTCATTGATACCTGGATACACAGTCACCGATACCTGGATACACAGTCACTGATACCTGGATACACAGTCACAGATACCTGGACACACAGTCACTGATACCTGATACACAGCCACTGATACCTGATACACAGTCACTGATACCTGATACACAGCCACTGATACCTGATACACAGTCACTGATACCTGATACACAGTCACTGATACCTGGATATAATCAATGAGCCAGCCAGCTTTATTACTTCTGTCATAGGGCGTCTCTCGCTTCATATAATTATGCTGCTGTCTGTTATTGTCCTCTGTTATCAGCCACGTGGGATCCGTGCAATCATCTGTTTATCAGCTATAATCAGGTGACCGAGGGGCAGATTCCTGGCTGGGACATTATGTACAATTTGACGGCACCCCAACTAAATCCAGCCAGGTGGCAGCAGCAACAAGGCTGGCGTTAATTATTAACCAATGATTGTGAGATAACAGGGTACTGGGCATCGTGCCGTCATTTCTGCTTTATGCCCCCATCTTAAAGAGCCATCTTAAAGCGAGCGCGTATGCTTTTTTCTTATAATGCGTCTGAACACATTTTTTATCTATAACACAGCACCTCCCTGTGACCAAGACCTCAGGCGCAGGCAACCTGTCACATTGCAGGTATCAAATACCATGATGCTTTGCAACGTATTGACTGTGCCTGATGGGTTGGAGCATGCTGGGAGTTGTAGTCTCACAGCATCTGCAGCGACGCAGGTTGTCCTGGCCTGTGGGACAGTGCTTCTTTGGCTTATTCCGAGCAATAACCAAGAGCCAGATTTCAAAGTTTTGTGCATCTTCCATGTGATAAGAATGGTAAGCGGGTGAGTTTTTACACCGCGTCTGCTCAGGAGGGTGGGAAAATCTGTGGTAACCAATCAGAACACATTACTGAGCCATCAAGACTTCTAAGTAATGGCAGAGGGGCGGGGCTAAGGGGACTGGTGGACGTTCCCTCTTAGTCAGGTGACAGTATAGGCGTTTCCTCTTAGTCAGGTGACAGTATAGGCGTTTCATCTTAGTCAGGTGACAGTATGGATGTTCCCAATTAGTCAGGTGACAGTATAGGCGCTCCCTCTTAGTCAGGTGACAGTATGGGCGTTTCCTCTTAGGTGACAGTATAGGCGTTCCGTGACAGTATAGGCGTTCCCTCCTAGTCAGGTGACAGTATGAACGTTCCCTCTTAGTCAGGTGACAGTATGGGCGCTCCCTCCTAGTCAGGTGACAGTATAGGCGCTCCCTCTTAGTCAGCTGACAGTATGGGCATTCCCTCTTAGTCAGGTGACAGTATGGACGTTCCCTCTTAGTCAGGGGA
>WWET01000987.1:418832-432027 GCA_011038615.1 Limnodynastes dumerilii
GGGGCACTGCGCTGACAGAGACAAACTGCAGCCATTTATCTTGTAGAGAGAACGGATCTGTCACCGGGGAGGTCTCGGGTACGGGAGGAAGGAGAGGGATCATTTAATGATGAGCCTGCGGGGATAGATTAGCGTAAAGTTCAAGCTGGTTAATTTGGGAACGCTGTGCGCATTGCGTTACATCAATCTGCTCCTGTGCCGGGTTCACTCTATGCGGCGCAGGGGGGGGAAGTATCGCCCCATTCACGTCGGAGCGCAACTCGAGCACTGGCGGCATCTCGCGTTCTGTGGGGTCTAGTCAATTTCAGACCCTTGCGCTAGGAAGTGACACTGAACGCATTACATGGGGTGAGAAATGGCGGGCGCTGTATTGTCTGCGTCACATCTCTACACACAGGAAGAAAAACTTCAGTCAGTGTTACGCCGTACAGCCCTGCACGTGCGCAGCGTATTTGGCCACGTAGATGCATTGCGTTTAGCGGCTGTGTGCCATAAGCTTCATCCAAAGACACCGTAACGTGCGCTTTTGTTGTGCCTCACTTTTACAAACGAATCTGCGGCACGAACAATGCGGGTTTGCGCTCACCTCCATTAGGCTGTGTGTGAAATGTGAGGCCGGATTTAGAGTTGGGAGGCTGGGAGCGTAGCCAAACTCAACTTTAAATTGCGGTATAGAAATAACCGTCCAATCCTTAGTCCACTCCCAACGCCATCGGGAAAATAATTATCCCCCGTGCATTGTAACGGGTTATCCAGTAACAGGCCACACCCATTAGCGCCTACTTTCAATTATGTAAAAAGTAGAAGATTTAAGACTCTGTAGTTAAAAATACGTTGAAGTAAATGTTTCGTGGGCGGAGCGTCTTGGCGCCGTTCCACCAGCCCGCACCATACTGCCTGTGAGCCTCGCTGGCATCTGTGGAGACTGTGTGTTGAGCCTCAGTGTGGGGAGCGGGAGGGAAAACATGGCGCAGGATGGGGATAACGAGGTAAATGAGGAGCAGGTGGCAGCGAGCGACAGATGATCCACAAGGCGTGAGCGGAGAAGGCGCTGATGAGGAAGGACGCACGTTCTGTCGCCTTCCTGTCATTAACACTCGCTCGTCTCGCAGGAAATCTCCAGCCTCCGTATTCACAGACAAACTCATGCAGCGGTGGAGAGACGGGAATAGACGCAGTGATGGCGGGGGGAGGGGGAGCGCTGATTCATAAAGTCTAGATGGTGACAAGTGCAATCAAGGAATAATAGAATCAGTGGTCATTGTATTGAGTGCTGCGTCGTAGGGTCTGTGTGTATTGGCTTATAGAGACGTGCGCAGCATGTTTTATAAATGACGGACAATGAGGCCCAATAAGTAGCAATAATTTACATGTCACGCTCGGCCGGAGGGTGCGTGTCTGGCGCTCGGCAGCAGGGGGCGAGTCCTGTATCTCGTAGAGCAGCGGCTCCTGTGACATGGTGCAAGCTGGTGTAGGAGGGTTTGGCCAGAAGCTCCAGGAGAAGGCCGCTGGTGGCTACTGTAGAAGGGGGAAGTACTTGTCCCATTGAAATGACATCCGAAACATCTCGCTTTGGCCTCGCCATCTGTGTCTTAGCGGGATGGCGGCCGTCTTTATGGCGATCTGTTTTCTCCAGAAATAACCATTCTTCAGATCCTCTCACCTAGAAATTCCCCCAATATTTCATGTTTATGAGGCGCTCGGATTTTATGTCTGTACAGCAAAGCCATAAAACGAGCGGATACAGAGAATAAAATGGTGATGGAGACGTATGGTCCCCGGGCGGTGAGACGCAGGATTCTGCTGCATCGCTGCGGACGTTATAGACGTCCCCGCTGAGCGCACCTTCCTCCCGCGCTCTCCACTCATTAATGAGCTGATTTATGGGCATTATGACACCGGTGCCAGCTGGGACCCTTGGCACATAGTAATCAGGCTGTGCTATACTTTCCATATAGACATTGGATATCAGGAGTGGATATAGCGCCATCGAATACTGCGGCGCTGTCTGCGGACTGGGGCTGGCCACTCCTCCCTCTCTGTCCCACTGAAGCTGACGATCTAAATCCCTTCAACACACGCAGGGCCGGGAGCTATGATCTTGCGTCTTCATAGGCTCTGGGCTCATTGTAAGTCATAGTGGATATGCACTACACACCCACCAACACACCACACACAGTGCACTACACACCCACCAACACACCACACACAGTGCACTACACACCCACCAACACACCACACACAGTGCACTACACACCCACCAACACACCACACACAGTGCACTACACACCCACCAACACACCACACACAGTGCACTACACACCCACCAACACACCACACACAGTGCACTACACACCCACCAACACACCACACACAGTGCACTACACACCCACCAACACACCACACACAGTGCACTACACACCCACCAACACACCACACACAGTGCACTACACACCCACCAACACACCACACACAGTGCACTACACACCCACCAACACACCACACACAGTGCACTACACACCCACCAACACACCACACACAGTGCACTACACACCCACCAACACACCACACACAGTGCACTACACACCCACCAACACACCACACACAGTGCACTACACACCCACCAACACACCACACACAGTGCACTACACACCCACCAACACACCACACACAGTGCACTACACACCCACCAACACACCACACACAGTGCACTACACACCCACCAACACACCACACACAGTGCACTACACACCCACCAACACACCACACACAGTGCACTACACACCCACCAACACACCACACACAGTGCACTACACACCCACCAACACACCACACACAGTGCACTACACACCCACCAACACACCACACACAGTGCACTACACACCCACCAACACACCACACACAGTGCACTACACACCCACCAACACACCACACACAGTGCACTACACACCCACCAACACACCACACACAGTGCACTACACACCCACCAACACACCACACACAGTGCACTACACACCCACCAACACACCACACACAGTGCACTACACACCCACCAACACACCACACACAGTGCACTACACACCCACCAACACACCACACACAGTGCACTACACACCCACCAACACACCACACACAGTGCACTACACACCCACCAACACACAGTGCACTGCACACACAATGTCAATCTTCTCATAAACTTTGCTGACGCTACACACATGACGCACTGTCATGTGATGCTGAGCTCTGGATAATTAGGGAGAGTGATGCCCTCTCCCTCCTGTACCTGGTTATATCCCTTCTATCCTATCCCCCTCTCCCTCCTGTACTTGGTTATATCCCTTCTATCCTATCCCCCATGGCCCTTCTGTGCTCCAAGCTATACATGTTACTACTTCTAGTCTCTGTGTATGATGTGTGACAGGCCATGCACCATTCTAGTTGCTCTTCTTTGCGCAGTCTCTTCTGGGGTTATGGCCTCCAGGACTCACCCCAGTATTGCAGATGAGGCCTGATTTGATGTGGTCAGTGATTTCTATAGATTCTTTTGTACATTTCAGATGCGTTTAAGCTGCAAAATGTTTTCTGCCACCATAAAATGACAATTGAATAGAGAAATGAGTGTGATATAAGTTGTGTGACAGTGATCGCAGATCCGAGGTCTGAGAGACCAGGTAAGTAGAGCGTGACTGCAGTAAGCGCTGTGCTTTGTTTTGCAGATTTCTGTCTTATTAAACTCCTGAGATTGCTCATAAATATGTCTGTAAAAGCTGGTCATAGGATTGTCAGCAATAAAATAGTATTGACGAGAGCTGGAAAACCTGATGCAATCCGTTTAACCCCCTGGGTGCACTGTCGAAACAGGGTCAGGTGACCTGCGCAGTGGTTTCCTGTGCAGAGGGATGTTTGCAGGTCAGTGACTCGTCAGTGAGTCCTCCTGTGTTTTATTAGCGGCCCGGATTGGGACACGGCACAGGGACCAGCTTCTGATTTGGAGGTGAGAAATGTTGAATTGTAATAAATCCCTTTTAGGAGCGTGAGGGAGAAGGTGCAATGCTTACTGTCGCCAGCAGAGGGTATTCTAATGATCTCGGTTGGTTGGTGATGGTCTAGTATAGGAAATATGGAGATTCTGGACCCGTTCAGGGCGTTAATGTAGTTAATTATCTTTTTATTAGCATTGCCCGAAAGCAAGACACGCAAACTGTCTGGAGTGCGACTGGGGCGGAGCCACATTGCTGTGATTTGCATTAAAATGCGTTGGAAAGACCCGCCCCAATACTGTAGATAATTGATCTGAGGGGGCGGGTCTTGTGACCGCCATTGGTCTCATCATGCCAGACTCATGGCCCATAGGCGGGACTACGGGAGCGCTGCCCAAATCTTTTGGTTTTTGTTTTTAGGAGAGCTGGCAAGTCTGTAAGAGTAGTCGGTGGCCTCTGAATTCAGGCGGATCTCCTGAACTCCTGGGAGACCAAGCAACCCTCCCGCATATATCCCACGGCGGGGTTTAATGTTGTCATTGTTGTGCAGCACGAGAAAGCAGCTTGGGGGGTGGTTTATGGTGTGGTTTAATGCAAATTACTGTATCTTGGCTCCGCCTCCTGCTTCACAGGGTCTGCGTCATTGCACGTTGGGGGGGGGGGTGTGTTGGTTGATGATGCCATTCCAATCATGACGACGCTGAAGACCATCCGCTATATCCAGTCTAGCAATCTGCCAGAGAGTAATGCAGGGTGTACACTGGAGGGTCAGGAGACGATGATGGCTCTGATCACATGGTATCAGTCGCATAGCTCTGACGTGTACCAATGTACACGCTGCTGCTGAATCGCCAGAAACGGCATGGCGTCGTGTGATTCGATTTTTGTGATCTCCTAATTTTTATGTTCAGCGATGTCCCGATGTCTGCTGCTTTCCGTTGCGTGCTGGGGAATTTACTCCCCTCTCTTTTGCTTACGTTGCCTTAAGTCCGCCGTGTGGCTCAGCTGATCTGCACAGGAGCCCCCTCCCACACTGTACAATTACCATGCTTCCCCCTGCCCACCTTAGCGGATGGAGGAGAAGCACAGCCCGGTTGCTCGCAAATGGACTCATCCGGAGCTCCGTTTTGTACGAATATTGCTACGCTAGAGTTACTATCATAGCCCTGGCGTAACGTCTGGAGGGCGCATGCATCCTCCAGTCAAAACAGGCCACTTATGCGCCTTACATGCGTAAGTGACCTGACGTTATCAGGTCTGGATCCGGTCCTTAATTATAATATGTCGGATCGTTGCAGAAATCCTGGTGTTTACCCAGCTTGACAGCAAAATCAGGTGCAAGTGTAGCCCTGAGGGAACCATGTTGCAGTGTGAGGGTGTAAATCAATTTTAACATTTTTGCATGCAGAAAAAAATCCTTTGCTTTTGCGCATAGTACACACATAGGGCCTGATTCAATTAGATTCGCAGCCGGCGATAGACTGGAAAAAGCTTGTGGTGCACTTTCAGCTATCTATTACGGTCTTTGAGATGCGAATAAAAATAAAAATTCGTACAGTTTTTTGTATGGTGCGAGGCGAATTCAATTGGGCCCTTAGTGTTAATTTGTAAACTAGAGTTGAGTTTCTGAACCCCCCCCCTCAACTCTAATTTAATCTAAGTTTAAATTTGCCCTCCTTTTTATCCCGCCCCGGCCTGGTTTAAAGTTCCACTTCTTATGTGTACTCTGATTCTGAGACTGAGTAGAGATCTGGGGCTAGATTTACTAAACTGTGGGTTTTGAAATGTGGAGATGTTGCCCATAGCAACCAATCAGATTCTGGCTGACATTCTCTAGTATGTCATAGAAAAAGGAGAGCTAATTGGCTGCTATGGACAAGATCTCCACCTTTCCTTTTCTGTCGTTTAGTAAATCTAGCTGTGGTCTTGTGGTAATTGTGGGATCTGGTGATTATGTGGCGCACAGCGTCAGGACACGTCAGGCTTCCGGATATTTGCGGAGAGATACGTGGATGGGCTCTGCCCGGATAATTGCCACCTGCAGCCTCTAACACACTTCCAGCAGGGCACTGTCTAAGCCGTGTCCCCATCTCCCCCCGGTGGCACTGTGCCAGAGCATCATTCCTTCTCAGGCCGTCACCCTCTGGGTAGAATTATGGCTGGTGATTAGGGCTCTCAGGAGTCCTCTGTCATCCTCCGCCGCGGCTCCCAAGCCAATCTCCATTTATAACCGCACCCGGAGACTCTGCCTGGACACATCTCTATTCCCGGTCCTGACCAGCGCGGTAATAGGACGTATAAATCAATGTGTAATAACGGCGCACGCTTCATACAGCGGCAGATGATGGATCAGGGTGACACCGCGCCCATTCATTTTACCGTTGTGGCGTTCCAGACAAAGCCAATTATTTACTTCTGACTTGAGAAACGCTCAGGAGACACTGAGGCGATCGAGACCGGAGCGCAAACCGGCATGAATTGCGCTTGCTGTAGGTGGGGACGCGGTCTCCAATTCGGAAAATTACATTTTTGAAATACAGGCGGATGAAAGTAAATTTTTGGGCTGCCTGTATTGTGAAATGTTACTCTTTCTAAAGCTTTAATAATGAATGTGGGTAAATATGGCATTCAGCATAATTACCCTTTTATTCACTTAGAAACAGCCGTCACACCAGACTGGAAGTGAGTATATGAGAAGTTTTAGGGTCAGGCTGCAGGGAGGGTGGCCTGCAGGTCCCCTAGAGGGGAGTCTTGGGGTCAGGCTGCAGGGACAAGAGGGTATGGGTAATGTTGGGAGAAGGGTTGGAAACACTCACCATTCGCCTCGTCCTGGGAATGATTGTCGCTGAGGCCGAAGCAATCTATTTCCCGGGCACTTTGATTCTGCCCGGGAGAAAAAGGGCCGTTCCATACAGAGACCCTCACCCCAGGAGATGTGTGTAATAGTGGTCGGGCCACGCGCCATCCAGAATACCTGTGGATTGCAAGACGTTACAGGTCGCAGTGTGGGGGAACACAGCAGCTAAAAGCAATGCAGCTGTATGTGCATAGAGTACGATGTAACGTGGACGCTGTAAGTGGAGGGTCTGATTAATACGGCAATCTCCGCAGGATTTCAATGGAAGAAAATAATAAATGTTTGTAATTTTTAATAAATTTGTGAAAAAAAAAATCTCTTTGCTGTGTTTAGAGATGTAACGCCGGCAGAATACAGCGGCCGCCCTTTCTCACGCTTTGTAATGTCATTAAAGTGTTACCTCCTAACACAAATATTATGGTCCTTGTAGTAATTTTGCCCTGTTCTGTCTGTTCCTTTTACAGCTTCGAGCTAACAGTGAAATCCCCTCCCCGAGCCAGGCGTCCCTGAGTCAGGAGAAGGGTGAGTTTTATCCGGTTTCCGCTATTTACTGGGCTCCTGCGAGGTATAGATCCTCCCCCGACCTGAATAAATCCACCCTCTATTATTAGACCTGTCCTTTGTGTTCCTCCAATACCAATATGCTGAGAGGTGGTACAGGAGCGATGATGACGATTGGTCGGATCTGGAAATGTGATACTAGCCATAAAGTGATATTACCTGCGTATGCTGCAAAACGGTGTTGCATAAATAATCAGAAAACCTATTAACATAGAAAGTGACGACCGATAAAAGCCACACGGCCCAATTTATTGATTTTGTAAATCCATACAAATTCTAGACGACCCTCAATTTAGTGTAAGATTGGATATCCTTTTATTTATCCCAATCATGTTATATTGTTCTCCTGTGTTACCTCTACCCCTCAGATTGGAGATTATTCCGCTTTTTAATCACCTTTCCATGGAAGTAATTTTTCCCCATAGTTACCCTAAAATCTGGTTTATACACTCTCGTGTTATAATACCTGTTTAAACCCCAAATAATGGTTTGTCTTATCCAATTATATTATTATTGACAACAACTGGTCTATAATAGTAATTAGCTTTGACATTGGAGAAAAAAAAAAATCTAAGAATAGTTTCATAGCATAAAAGCCTTTTTATTTATTAAAATCCCCATAACTACATATCTGAGGGATATGTCTCCACATCAGATAATATATGTATGACCATTGTCGGCAAGATACAAGACACTGGCTAACGCGTTTCATCATTCGGATCCAAGTAAACCGGAGCTGACAGATCATCTTTATTCAATTACATTTAGCAGCCAGTAAAAATAAATCCAGATAAAGTTGTTCGTCAATAATGAGTCTGAGATTTCATCAATAGAAACGTCGCTTGTTGTTAAGTTGTGTCGTTAACCCCGTGTTGTAATATCTACTGGGTTGAAACCACTTTTGCTGACATCAGGATAATAGGTGTAGTGTCTGTAGCAGCTACTCATGTGCAAAGTGTGTATAAAGCTGAATAATCTAAAGAAAAATATTGTAAAAACTAATATTAAACCTAGAGACTCATGATACAGAGTGGTCTGGAATCGTCCAGTGCAGCAGTTCCCAAAGTGTGTGCCAGGGGTTTGAGAGACAGTGAGAAAGAGAGAGGGGGTTAGATGCAAAGGGGTAGAAGAAAGAACTTGGGGGTTGGATATACATAGGAGTAGAGTATGGTGTTAGAGACACAGTGGGGAATGAAAGAGTAGAGGGTTGGAGATAGGGGTAGAGTGTGTGGGTTAAAGAGACACAGAGAGGTGATGAATGAGAGTGGGGGATGGACACATCATAGCACAGCCCCCCTCTAACTCCTGTGTGCTGACAAGCACTAGACTCGCCGAGGAGCTGCAGGGAGAGAGGATGCGTCTACTACTTAAGAAAGGACGGCTCAGTAATTTAGGCTTGGCAAGTGCCTTGAAAATAATTACTGAGCCCCAAGGAAGCCTTGAACTGAGAGCGTTTGGAAACCACTGGTGTAGTGTCAAGAGGGTGTTACTAGGAAGTAAAAAGTTCCTTAAGGGTCATCATGGGTCCTCAGAGCTAAAGTCCCAATATCTGGGAAATGGCCTGGATTAGTGTGTAGCAAATGCAAAAGTCTCAGTGGTTTCAATCAGTTGAATAAATAGGTTGTAATGTGGCATCTCCAGAGTGTGTGGAGACTGCATACACAGCACCAACGGTCCCTGCATTACCAGCAGTCTTCAGTGCAGTGTTAGATGGTCCATGAAGAAGCCTTTGACCCTTCTGTAATAGTATTTGTGCTACTATTACAGCAGTGTACAACAGAGGGCGCTGTAGATGCTACCCCTATAATCGGTTACTTGGGGAGTATAAGACATCCCCTTTCTCCACTATCTAGAGGCCTCTTGTCCTCCATCACAGATACCACCTACACAGACAGCTCACCTCCGAGAAGCGCGGGTCTCCTCCCCCCCGACCATTCATTTGTTGTCACCATATTGGGTTTCTTGACCATTCCATTTGGGACAATCCTTCACTTGGTCATATGTGGTGTATGGTCATCAGTCTATCTACCAGACCCTTTCAGTGTGTGTATGCAGGGACGAAAGGTGACAGACGCGGACCCTATAGCAAGGAGGCGGGGCCAGAGTCTGCATGGACGGGACTAGACTGAGCTGGGCAGTACCGCTGCCTGATAGAAGCTGTGAACTCTCACACATGGAGCGCTGAGTGCTGTTTTATGCTTCCAGCCTCTGGCTGCTTGCTTATAGTGCGGGGAGAGTGCTGTCACGGGTCCCAGCCTCCTCCAGGGCCTGTAGCGGCTGCACCCCTTACACTCCCAGTAGTTACACCCTGATGTGTAGTGTCTGGTAGGGATTGGTGCTGATTTGTAGAAGATTACATTGGCTAATGGGGTGGTTGACTCGACTAAAGTATCCTGGTGATCGTCCACTTACTCAACAATCTTCCTCAATGGTCAAAGGCTGTGCAGATGGCATGTTCTATAGAAAGCATAGAAATAACTAGTGACCCTATTTATTACCAGGCTTTTATATAGTGCTATCAGATTACGTTTTTCCATACTGGCCCAAAGACTGAGCGGGGAGTGAAGGTGAAGCCACTGGTGCATCTACAGCTTTCGGTAACCAAGAACTTGCTCAACACAGTCAATGGTTCATTATCATTAAGGCTCCCTGATGGGTGGATGGATTTAGTTGCTATATGTTTGGTACTCTCCATAGCTCTCCTTTTATCCGGCTGATAATGCTCCTCAATGTTGTATCTACAGAAAGAAAGACTGAATGATTGAGAAATGGAAGTAGTTGTTCGTGTTTATGTGGCTTGACTGCCAACCATGGTCTTCTAATATGGTTTCTTTCTGGCAGATAAAGCTGGGAACTCTGAGAAGGTGGAAGAAGAGGTTGACATCGACCTGAACGCCCCAGAGACTGAGAAGGCCGCATTGGCTATTCAGAACAAGTTCCGTCGGTTCCAGAAGCGGAAGCAAGACCCCAGCCCGTGACCTTGAGGCCTCCATCTATGACCTCTACACTGCCCTGTAGAAGACTCACTGTGTACCAACTTGTCTCCTGATTCCTCACTTCCTCCTCTATGGAGGCTGAGCCGGAAAATGTCAGGGCTTTACCGCTACTGTATCCCAAACACCAACCCCCTTCCCTTAACTTATAATGAATGCTTACCCTTAATGGGGGGGCCACAGGTTGGCCATCTTGTAGATACTCTCCTTGACATGGGTTTAGTCAGTGTAATGGATTGGAAAAGACGGACATTTGTATAAAATAAGCTGAGTGCGTTCTTGACATGTTCAAGCAGATATGACTACAGAGATCCCTTCTTCAGGCATGTTACTATAGCATATATTATATTTACCTATTACATGTGTATATAACCAAATATAGACCATATTGAGGTCTGAATTCCCTTTTCATTGCACCCATCATTAACTGACCTGTCCCTGTATGCTCTATATAAATGTTCTGTAAGCCTACCTGCTTCATGTGTGGGTGGCCAAGCAGGATTGGCCTCTCATCCGATACCGAAAAGGCAGCCATTTTGTTTTCTGAACCACTATTTCTTCCTAGGAAGTTACTACAAGCTGCTGACATCACAAGCGTTTCCCTGATTTGCTGAAACCCTTATGAATTGTAGTTCAGTACACAAAATGGCTGGTCCCGTTTTCCGCAGGCAAATGTTCTTTATTGCGACTTCACTTAAAAGGCGTATGATGGAAAATAGTCAGTAATCTCTCATGTAACGCCTAATTCATTCATAGTGATAGAAGATTTGGCTGACATAATATTATAATTGCAACAAAAAAATGGTCTATTAAAAAAAATGTACATTTATATAATGTTTATATTGCATGTGAAAACAATGCCTTTATAACTTATTCTGTTTAATTGTACAAGGTGAAAATATGGCATCATACAGGATAAACACTGCACTGTTGGACTGAGGTGGGAAGAGGTCTCGGAGAGAATGTATAGCAGTGTACGGTTTCTAAAATGCTGTTTATCACCTCTGTATATACTGTGTATGCCTTGCAAATAAATACCATTTTAATTGCCCCAGTCCAACACGGATTACTACTCCTGTGGCATCTAAATTTTAGAATGGAAGCTTTACCGGCCGAAAGCCCACTGTAAAGAATATTTTCAAGGTTATAACAACTATATATAGAAAGAGTAGATGTTAAAGTGCTATTTGCACTTACAAATGACCTATTGCAAAAACATTAGTAAATGAATTGCTTCTATATAAAACCCTGATAATAAATTAATGAATTCAATGAGTTGCTGTCCAGAGAGAGAGGCATCTTTAATTTTGGAGAGTAGGAGAGAGGGTAATGGCGCAATTTGGGGTCATAATCCAGTTGCCATTTTTTGTAACATGACTCTGCTGCCACCTTGTGGCTGTTTCATGAAACACCAAGTTTAACATTTTTTGGTAATGGTTGAATTTTTTTTATTTTCTTCCTGGTGTAAATCCTTGGGTCCCCTCCTTGCAAGCTTTGAGATATGTAAAAAAATTAAGTGTCTATTTTATGGCCAGGGAAAAATATGGTCACTGAAACTAGTGCAATCATAACCTCCTTTACAAAGCAAGTTACCCTTTATAGAGATAATTAAACAATTTGGGATGATTTACTAAAGCGTCTATAAAGTGGGTCTGATAGCCACAGCAGCCAATCAGATTCTAGCTGTCATGTTTTGACAGTAATCTGATTGTGTTGTGTTTGTGGACACCTGACATATATCATGTAAAGTGTAGCAAGGAAACTACATTTGATATCAGGTTACTGCTTGTAATAGGGCTTTATTTCCTATTACACACTGGAATTCCATGGGTCAGGTCCCCTCAGTGGTCAGTGCTGGCCATCTGTGTCCCAAGGACACCACAACATACAATTGTCTTTTTGCAACTGACCATGGCATACTCTTTGTACTGATGACTGCACGTCTCTCCATCATACTCATCCTTCCTTCCCTTCTCCTGCTCCACTGAGTGCCCTCTGGGAACAATTGCCCTCTTGGAATATATTGTAGCATGTTTAATTAATAAAATGATTAAAAGTACAATGCGATGTATACACTTTGTCTTATTTATTCATTGTTTTAAGGATTGCTATTAAGATGTTTGCCAGTTTTCATAATATTAACCAAAGCACAAGGAGCAATGTTCTGCAAATCTCTAGAGAGGACAGTGGTGTAATAATCTGCAGGATATATCACTATGTATCTGTCAGGGGAGATGGGACAGAGCAATGTTCTGCAGATCTCTAGAGTGGTCAGTAGTGTAATAATCTGCAGGATATATCACTATGTATCTGTCAATCGAGATGGGACGGAGCAATACAAATATTTAGAATATAATTAAAACCAATATGTTACTGTTCCTGACCCCTAATAATTAACACAGATGCTTACAAGAGTATACACATTATACACAGCTAGTATATATAAAGTATTAAGGTGTATTTTGAAATATATTTCTGGGGTTCTATTATAGTAATTTTAGTGAGAATTTTCCTATACACCAAATTATTACAAATCCTCATTATTATCCATCAGACTCGATATTACACATAGGGAGAAGGGAATTGGAAATGATGCATTAAATGGTTACAATACAAATTGTGTGTGGCATAAAGTTGTCTTATAACTATAATTGGTTCTGAAGGATTCCGTACAAATGACGTGACACAATTTGTCGTTCTCAGAAATGTCAGTTTTTATTAACGATTTTAATTTGATTGGTGGCTGTGTGCAATAGATTGTACAGAGGGGGGAGAGAAAATACAAAGAATATATTTATATACAT